>JAJDMX020000004.1:0-124784 GCA_022345685.2 Nothomitra cinnamomea | reverse complement strand
TAGGTAGCTAGGTGGCCAGAGAAACTAGGTGGCCAGAGAAACTAGGTAGCTAGAGAAACTAGGTGGCTAGAGAAGCTGAGTGACTAGAGAAAATGAATGGCCAGAGAAACCAGGTGACTAGAGAAGCTAAGTGGATAGAGAAGCCAGGCAGCTAGAGCAAAAGAGTGGCTAGAGCAGGACGGGGGCTAGAGAAGCTAAGTGGCTAGAGAAATTAGACGGCTAGAGAAGCTGAGCGGCCAGAGAAACCAGGTAGCTAGAGTATGAAAGCCTGATTGGGAACATGATGGCGGCTAGAGCAAAAAAGCGGCTAGAGTAGAATGGGGGTAGAGGAAGTAGGTACCTGGCCTATCAGGTTGGTAAAGCTTACCTCATCCTCCTCATCCTCCAGCCGACTTCGTGCTATAGCCACCGTGGAGCAAGAGACGCCAAAAATGGCTCCCTCGAAAACGACTCCGCTCTGTTGCTCCAGCCGTTACCACCATCGCGGAGCTAGAAGTGGCTTCCCCAAAAATAGATACAGGTGTAGGTAGCACCGCCTCCTGCTCTTTGACCTCTCAATACACTTTTACCAGGACCTGCACTGGGAAGGTGGTTAGGGGGCACTCCTCCATCCAGCTCCAGCATGCACCGTCCATTGCGCCTTACCGGATTGCCTTGAAACCGCCATGGTACTTCCCGCGTCAGTAGTCAGAGAATCTAGTAGCTGACGTATTATCCTCGTACAATAGAGATAGGACCTAGGCAAGACTTACCTTTCCCTATGACACTTGGCGGCAAGATGCTGGCTTATCATAGGGAAAGGGGGTCAGAGGCGCAGAAGAATCGGATAACGCCCATTCTTCATCCTTGATCAGTTATCTATTTTTGCTGGCAGCTTTGTCCTTATGTGCAAGACTTCGCAGATCTGGATTAGGCAGCACATATGTTGCCCAGGTCTTCCCCCCTTGATCGAAGCTAGCATCGGGATATTGGTCTTGGAGAAGGTTTAGCTCGCAACGCCGTAGGGTCTCCCACTCATTCCCGTATAATTCTTCTTGATGAGTCCTGCCGGCAGGTGCACCCGGATATCAAGCTGCCGGCTACACAGATCTCCGTTGAACCACCGAAGACGCCCATACATACCCCAAGCCATCTTTCTCTCCCATACCCAGTCCCGCCCCATTGCTGCTTCGCAAGGGAACCCCCTACTATAATTACGACACTTATAAATACTCGTTAGTAAGTTGTAGTGATTTCGTAGGGGGTAGAGACTTACCTTATCATCCCTAAGCCGTGTACCAGTCCTCCACTTGACGTGATCGTAGGCAACTATTTTCCGAATCTCCGGGGTGCGTATCCTGCAGTGGTTCTGCGTGCGTTGTCTCCACCTAGCCATTTCCGAGAGATTAAGTATACTCTCCTTGGGGTCGATCCTAGCCTCGTACGCTTGGCTCCCATCTTGACGTCTTCGGCGGCCGTTGGCGTAGGCTCTCCTTAAAGAAGTGAACCACGGAGTAACTATAGCCCTCCCAAGTGCAACAAAGTGTTTAAGAAGACTCTTGCTGATGCCCGCTAAAGAACCGGCCGGCATGGGTACTCGAATACCCAATTGCAACAGGCAAAAGTTGCCGCCCATGAACTTGCCAAATATCCTAAGCCAGGCCCAACCACCTTCCCAATCGCCGGAGTCAACATGTTCCTCCGATTGGCGAGCATGATGCAGAGCGGAAACAACCCCTCGTTGTCATTCTTGGTCGGGCAACCATTGTACCTGGACCCAAGAGGTCGATGCTGCGCGGTACGCATCCCGGGTACGTTTGTCAATGATCTGGAAGAGTAGGTCGATGGCTTTGGTCAGTGGGTCCAGAGATTTCACTGTCTCTATCCGGTATTGCATTGTATGTGCGCCGTCCTGTGGATTTAATCTTGTCCCGGCCTTAATAGTGTCGGAGAGGCTTTGGTCAGGCATATTCTCGTAGATTGTATATGATGTTTGCCATGTAGCGCTCGGCTTCCTCATGGCCATAAGCCACCTCTAGACCATTTGGGAAGACGGCGAGGATGTTCAAGATGGTGTCTGGCGGTTTCAGTTCATAAAGTCTGCTCACGGGCCAAAGGTGATCGTGGAACGCCCTCTCGCGCGTATCGAAGAAGTCATTAATGCCTAGGAGAGATTCAGTCCTGGTCGACGTCCATGCAACGACGAACACTCCCGGCAAGTGCACCGTCTTTACTAACAATCAGGCCGCCATTCAAGCGATGGCAAACCCAAAATGCCCCTCAGGACAATACATCCTGGTTGACGACAAGCTCCAAGATCAAGGATGGGTGGTTCAACTCCGATGGGTCCCAGCGCACGTAGGAGTGCTAGGCAACGAAGCGGCTGATCGAGCAGCCAAGGAAGCTGCTGGCCATAATCCGAACGCACGAGCGAACCCAGAACCGCAACCGGAACCAGAATCACTTAGGACCCTGATGGCAACCACGAATTCCATTATCCGTCAGACAATGAGAGACGAATGGGAACTGTACTGGGAAGCAGCCAAACACGGCAGAGAGCTCTTTGGACTCGGTGTACGGCCAAGAAAAGGGACGCTCACCACACATATTGGCGCACACAGAGCGATCAGCTCGGCCATTACACAGATGCGCACAGGCAAGATCAGCCTACGCGCTTACCTCCATACCATCAACAAGGCCGACACCGATGAACGCCAATGCGGCCGCGGGCGCCAGACTGTGCGTCACGTCCTCCTTGAATGTAGAAACTGGACCGACGAACGACATCGGATGTGGGGAGGCAAGCGTCCATGCGTAGACATCAAACACATTCTCTGTAGCCCGTCAACGGCAGTACAAGCCGCCAAGATGATCTTACGGACTGGACTCCTAGAGCAATTCCGGGCAGTTCCATCCACAGTACTCAAATATACGTAACGTAGACGAGTGATTACTGGTACATAGAGGGCCAGGAAAGGCCTGACAAGCCACAGATACAGAACGGTTATTAGAGTTATACGTACAGAGGGTTTCATATGTAGCTGATGGAGAACATCACCTGTTGGGGCTGGGAAGCAGTTCTTGACGGGAACGGCTTACTCTCTAGAAGCGAGAGGTGGGTACTTATAGATGTACGCTGCATAGCTGCCACTAGGGCGGCTGTGACAGCCCATGAACCAAAAAAAAAAAAGATTTAGTCCTGGAAAAAGTTTCCTATCACCGGAATCTTGGAGAGCGGGTATGCGACCCAAAAGACACTGGGACCGAATGCCATGACATGATCTGGTTATTTAACTGTCATTTGAGCACATTCGCTTGAGCCTGAGATTTCAGAAGATTGGAGGGATGACGAGTTTGTGGGATTCGAGGAAACGGATTAGGGAGCGTGTTACGCTTATCAGGCCAAGAAAAAAACTCATGTGGGTGTAAGCTCACCTTATGGGCCTTAATACGAATTTTCTCCACCGTCCCCAGACCTTCACGTGACCAATAAACGTAAATTGTAGATTTCAAAATATATTGGGCTTAGAACCACTGTATGCAGATGAAGATAGAGTTTAGCAGCCGTCAGGATCTCTTGTAACCGTATGCTGATCATCTTGGATGTAAAAAAATCACCTCTTCTAGCAACAATCGCCGCTAAAGCGTCATAGGGCAGAGCCCTAACGGTTGGGCATCGGTTATGGAAGCGTTAGCCATGGATGTTGGTTACCAACTGACCCAACGGTGCTTTTACCTTCTGGAGCAGGAGCGGGTTTTTTAATCACTTAGATAGGTTGATACGGATCTGTAGAGGAAGGTTAGTAGGCCATGAGGCTGTTGGTGACTACCGTAACGGTGCAGAGCCGGCTACTATTAGGCATCATGTTGGAGTTGTTGGGGTGGCGATCCCTCACCGCACCAGCCCCTGAGTTAGGGTGGCGATGTGGTGGCGAACCCACTTAACATGGTGGCGAGGCCATATAACCACAAGTGGCACAGGTAGTATATAGAGGCCAGCGATGGCCATAGTCTAGAGAATTGATTAACCGTCTCCTAGCGATCTCTTTACAACATATCATGATGCCAAAAACACGCTAAAATATAAGCACGATCTAAATCCAGTCACAGTGGAATATAAGCACCACTACATCTTACAGACAGCTGACACATCACGGCAGCGGAACGCTCATATTGACTATATGAAGCTTTTAGTTTATTGGTAATGAGAATCGTCCAGCGCTCGCGAATTAAGTACATGGAATGCGCCCCACCGCTCCTCCGCTACTCAAAGCTCTAAACAATTTGTTTTTATGCTTTGAAAACCCGTACTTCAACTTGACGTTAGTATTGTGCGCACACTCTAGAAGGCCTTGAATTGCGCGTCGTCCAAGCATGACAATTGAGTGGAAGTTCTGTCGATCCTCAGTAGACAGAATAGGAGACTTGACAACTGCGTTACTATGAGCCATGCGAGCGTAACGCCAGACGATCATTTCGACTGCCGTCAATTGGAGCTCCCACATTTCTGTCTTGAAAACAGTGGCCACAGCATCAAGGAACTTTGGTTTGATCCATGGTACCTGGAGTTCTGTCAGTAACACCATCGCCGTATGAAAAGAGACCCTTCCAGCTTCCGATAGACTCCAGGAAAAAATATTGTGTAGGGGTGATTGTAGACGGTTCCATCCATGCTTCATCGGGTATGATTGAAACACTCTAGTATAGGCAATGGCTCCAGCCCGTGTTAGGATAGTTGCGACAAGTAGTTCTTGCGTCAAGCGGCTTAAACCCTGAAAGTCTGAATGAGGCGCATCCAGTGCTTGTGTAAAGATCAGATCTAAAGCTGGGTAAATCGAAACAAGTAGCGACGGCAATATGCTCATGTCTGCAAAAGAGAGAAAATTCTTACGGGCAGCTGACGACATCCTCGAAGCATTTTCGGGGTGACGGACCGTGGAGTAATGATAATGCCCTTTAAGAATAGTATCAAAGGCAAGGTCTCCGCGTTGGTGCTTTAGACATAGGCAGAAATTGCATCCATAAACGGCATTCTGCCGAAGGAAGCCAGAGTTGTCGTGTTGCTGTGGCATATCACCGGTGATAAATATGGTGTACGCACAAACAAAAAGCTCTCTGCCCTCAATTGTTAATATCTTGCCTCGATCTAAGGCCACAAGTGGAGCACCCACAGCAAATATGACGTCCTTTAAATCGGAGCCATGCGGGGCTAGCGTAAGAGGAAAGACGTTTCTAATCCTATGTCGTTCTTAGTAAGTAAAGGATGCTGGGTGCTAGTAAATGCCCGTTATGGAGCGATAAGTGTTTCTATGGACGCCAAAGCCATCAATGAAGAGCAGGAAGGGGTAAAGATATCATAGGTGTACTTCCAGCGAAGTTTTCTTCCAGATTTTGGCGTCCGAATGTCTCAATCTCAAGCTCCGCCCGGACAGGTGTTAGATATCTAAAGGGCCGGACCAATTTGTTTTGTTGGTTGATAGTTCGGCGTAAAATACGATGGTATCGCGCGAATTGACCTGATGTTGAGCGAACAAACGCGCCCCAACATGGAAAATGCCATAACTCGAGAGGGTCGTCAGCAATATCAGCCATTCCTTGGTGCAGCTTCGAAAAGATGGATAGTACTGATATCATGGCTATCACTGGCTCCTCAGGGTGAAACCAGTAGAGTTCGCCGGTAGCACTGACAAGCGGTTGCTGTTTTTCGCGTTCCTTAATTTTTGACGGTTGTTTTGCGTCGTTGGTAACAACATTCTTATGGTGAAGGCTAAATCCTGGTATCTGCGAACGACTCCTCTTCTTTACAGTGTCGAGTTTGACCGGCAGGTCTGAGAGCAACTGGATGTCGCTGACCAGGCCTTCCTGGATACGAAGTACTTCTCGCACCAGATACCCAGCAGAAGTACAAGTTCATTCCGCCCATAAACGTTTTTCTCGGGTTCCACGGTACCTGGAAGGCCTTCATCAAACAGCAGTTCAATTGTAATCCCGAACAATTCTCAGGGGCGGTAACTATTGCAGAGTGTTAAAAATTGGTGTTAGAGTCAGATGCAGCTGACGCTTCGTCAGTATTCACTTAAAAGTCCTCGATTGTTGGTTCAAATCCGGCATTATTATTCATAGACTCTATCGCCGACAAATCCTCTTCGGCCGCGCCTGACACCTGTTCTTCTGCGATAGCGCCAATAGCTTGCAGAATTTCCTCCTCGGTGTGGAGCACAGGACTGGTATTGCCCCCCTCATTATCAAAATTTACCGCAGCCCCGACACCATCGGACCAAATCAATTCATCGTGTTTGGATTGTAGGGAATTAGGGCCCGTAGATGATATGTCCTGAGGTACGGCAGACCGCCGCCGTTTCCGAATGCATGGCGGACGAGCTCCAACGGGGGTATGGAAAGTGACTAGAGCATATGGATCGATATATCGTGATGGCATGATCTGGCTATAGATAGAACTGTTAGTTATAGGCGCTAATTCCTCCCGGGGAAAATAAGGGCCGGGGAATACGTTACTGATATCTTTCTGGTAGAGCTCAAGGAGCATCAAAGTAATGGTGAAAGAGTTTTGCCTAGTAAATAGTGGACGAGAATAAACCCGAGGAAGTCCCTTTGCCTCACGTTCTGGATTCTTGTATGAGATTAATCCTTAGATATGGGTCCACATTACCCCCGGGCCCAGGAGAAACCTGGGGATATACTTAGCCCCGGTTAGCAAGAGGCTGCAGATTGCCCATTGGCGCCAAAGTGCGGCCAGCAAGATCGTCCGGCCTTTCAAGTTTTTCAGGTTAGTTAAGTTTCCTTTGAGTTTGGATGAGGGGTGGAGCAGGAATCGGAGGGGAGCACCTTAATAACGGTAACAGCAGTTTCTATTCCTCAAAATGAATAGTTCCCAGTTATCCAACGGCCCTCCTTCATCCTCTAACCGCCCCAGCCAGAACCGGAGCTCCTCCGCTCGGTCTACTCTCAATGTGATAAGCGGAAATTCCACAGAGCTTTGCTAGGAACCGGTAAGTTAAACTTTCAATTCCATTGAACTGTACTGACTTATCATCACTTAGGATAACCCTCCAAATTCTGTCCCGTCTGATGTCACAACCAAGAAAAGAAAACGAGCCTCCAGGATGCCTGGAATAAAATACGACCAGCCGATTGAGGTTACAGTCGGGAAGAAAGAACTCCTGGATGCTCTCGACAAATATGCGCGATTTGAATACACTTGCCGTATAGATAATGAGTGTTACCGCAATTGCATCAAGCAGATTTTCGGCGATGAACTGCGCGAAACAGAAGGACTCTACCTCGCAGCCAAAAGCAAGCTTTTGAAGCAATTCAAAAGCTGGGAGAATACAATGCTGGTGGTTGTTGAAGTAGGTTAAAACCCTCGTCTTTAGTTTATGCAAGGCTAACGAAGGTATAGGATCAAGTGAAGGAATTCTTACTCGAGGACAACCTTCCTGCAGCTGTTTCTCGTTTACGTGAATGCTACGATCAAAACATGCTCAAACGACTCTTCAGTAGCCGCTTTCAGGTCTACAATGCGGCGGCAGTTTTTGATCATACAAAAGATGTGATCATATAGGAGGAATCTTCTACTTTCCTGCGAAACTACTTTTCAAAAGGTTCAAGATATTGCTCGTCTTTAGTTACACGGAAGTTGACATAACTAGCAGGCATTTATTTGAGTCTCGCCATCAGCGTCAAGCTCTGACTCAAGCACGAGTCAGACCCACTCAATCCAGCAACAGTTTTATTCACCAGAGAGTATTCACTCGATATTATTGACTCCTCGACTCAAAAAATGGAGTACCAAGATATGTCGCCTAGACAGCTGATGTTCAAGAGAGCCAAGCTCGCAGATAGGCGTGCTAAGCGTCGGAAACAGATTCCCGATCCAAACGCCAATGGGCATATTTTTTCTGCCTACTGATGATCCTGCCCCTACTTCAGAGGACGTTTTGAATGCGTTTTCTGTGCCGCATTGGCAACTACTGGTAGATCAGGAAGTGTCGGCAAACAGCGAAGATGAAGGGCATGGTGGTGAGGTAATTATCATTATGCTCTTACTTTCAATTCACTAAGCTTAATTTATGTCTGGATAGTGCTTCGATCTCTCTGATTGAATAGAGGGGTTATGGCCACTTCTTTTTCAAGGATACGATGAAACGAATTTGAGAATTTATTGAGATGAAGACTGCTATCCAGCTTCTATTCTCTATGGCTGTGTTTGCAGAAGCTGCTTCCTCCGAACTACGTGGCTTGTAGCTACAGCTCGATTTGGCTTCAGCTAGTAGTCACGATCTTATTTACTCTCGTTACCTATTTGTCTTTTGTTAAGGAGGTTGGGCAATCAACTACGGGCATGATGTTGCTGATAAGCTGATCCTCTGTCCTTCTAGCATCGCTATTTACAATGCCTGATAGCGGCTCGTCCGGTGGCCGCAGGTTAATGGTGGACGCGGTCTCGATGAAGCAGATGGCCTTAGCAAGAAGGCGTTTAGGTTGTATGCTAGTTTCGCAAACTCCTATGGAGCGGAGAGGCTCGACTATCTACTATATTGATGTAGCACTTGTAAGAATAGAAGAATTTTAAACTTTGAATGATTTGTACCTCTGTGACTGTGCTTCTAGTATAAGTGATTGGGTCCTGTGCTACGACACAATTCAGCCATGATACAGTCAGTAGAAACATCCGTTAACTCGATAAAACACGATGTAAGGATAACGGTAGCTAAAGATTATGAATTGATGGTGACAACGGTGTAGATCACTATCTTCTACCCGTTCTAAGTGGAGGACTTACGAGATTGAAAGCAAATTCAACTTAAAAACCTGACGTCATACATCTCCAGCCTGGATGTATGCGTAACAGCTACATAACCAAAATATAGAGCCCATGGCTTGTTAACTCGAATCCCTTGGTTACGGATATTCTACAGCTAACGTTACGCTGGTATAGCCGTTGCCTAACGGTCCCGCCGTTGAAACCGAGGCTTTCAGCTTCTAGAGACGTAGAGTAGGCGGTTTTAATTTATCCTCCATGTAGAAACTACTGTAAGCTCACATAGATGCACTATGGTTTGGGCACTACTAAAATTTTATATTGGTCACGTGTGGGTTCTGCTACTGCAGATTAGTTAAATTCGCGTAAGGCCCCTAAGGTAACTAGAAAGTTGCTCGCGGCTAGCGTTAGCTAACCGTTGAGATGAGATTGGCGAGTGGGGACCGCTTAACCAGGCCAGTTCGCATGACCCGCTACGATCGGGTAGGTTTGCCATGATTCATGATTGTTGATGGTCGTTTGCTCTCCACCAATTAGCGTCTTCTCAAAACATATAAGTACTTCGCCTTCGACTGTCTTCTTTCTTCTTCAGACATTGCATTCGCCATCATCATTCATGCTCAGCAGTGACTTCACCCACATCTAAGACCCAAGATTCCCTCATCACTGG
This sequence comes from Nothomitra cinnamomea, assembly GCA_022345685.2. Lineage (NCBI taxonomy): Eukaryota > Fungi > Ascomycota > Geoglossomycetes > Nothomitra > Nothomitra cinnamomea. Next base: position 115,353 of record JAJDMX020000004.1, on the reverse strand, counting down.
CCCACTCATGACACTCCAGTGAAGATGAGTCAAGGACAGGAGGGCAAGGGCAAAAAGCCCGCTCGCGATTCGCCAGAAGTAGGATCTAACCAAGTTCTAAGAGCGATTAGAGCTTATCTAACAAGTCTGCAAACTGATCCAGAGGAAGTCTTTGGCAGCAGCCAGCAACTTCCAAAACCGATTGGAGCCCGTCGCTTCCAGCAAAGACCGAGCATCAATGCGCCACCTTTCCGGAGCCCTTCGTTCGAGCGAGATCTCCTCATAAATCTCGAGCTCGCATATAAGCTGGCTAGCGAAGATCCGAAGACAAAGCTGAAAAGACTCCTCTCCATAAATCCCATCATCTCAACCAGTTCTTCTTTTGCTGAGCGACAGCAGGCTGCTGTGGGCACCGAAACGATCTATCGTCATATTGGCAGCGGCACATGCGGAACAGTCTTTGAAATACCCGGTACCACCTTCGCCTTGAAAGTCGCAAAGACCGATTCAGTTGCTCTATAGAACGATTTCAAAATGCATACGCGAGTCCTCTCTCAATTCAATAACCTCCCTCAGATCAGTTCAGAGATCCACGTCCCGCGCTGTCACTGGTTTGCTAGCACAACCGACGATGAGTGGTGGGGCGAAAATCTCGAAAGGTTCCCGAAAGAGCACCAACTTCGTAACAATGTTCTATGCTGCGAGCGCATCCTTCCCATTCCGAAGATCATAAGGGAATCCCTCATTGACGAATATTGTCCTGCCGACTTCCGAACGAAAGCCAAATCAGACCCTTCGAACAAAGATTGTTTGGTTTGATTGTATCTCGGCAAAAGGCGGGAGCCTCGTCCGTCACGATTTTTTACCCTCCGAAATTTCCCGCTTCACGTCGATCAGATGGAAGATCTAGAGCATGATGTCCATGGGATCGCCACCAACATGGCAGACGCTCTTGCCGTCATGCACTGGCGTGTCAGAATTGACGCAGACGATGTCGAATTCGTCCTCGGCAGCGCTCCTACCCGATCCACCATCCCCGCCTCGTGCAAACCTCTCACGCCCGCCGACATTAATTCCATGCCGGAGAACACTTCAACCTGGGCTTCTTCATTCGAGAACTTCAAACGTCGTACCGTACACATTTGGATGCTAGATTTCGATCGCTGCAAGGATATGCCCATGGACAGGAAGGGTGTAATGCAGGCTGTGGTCGCCTTTTTCAAAAACGACCCATACTACCCGCGTCGGCATGGGCAAAGTTCGCTGGATCAGCAGCTCTGGGTTACCTTCAGGGATAGCTACCTGAAGACGAGTTTTGAGCTCATTGGAAACGGTCCTGAGAAGAATTTACCCACCATGTTCATTTCGGAAGTGGTGGAGGAACAGCAACGGAGAATGGAGAGGATGTGGGATACAGCTTCTTCGGGAAAGATATCAGAATCATGGGATGAAAGGTAGCGATGAAGGCATAGTGAGGAGGGCGGGCCCTGGGCGGTAAAAGAAGTCAATGTATATTAACTAGCCTGCATCACCAGTTGTTACGGACCATTGTCTGCTCCCTGGAAAAGGTTTTTTCATCATCCACTTAGTAGACCGCAGTCTGCTGTTGCAACCCGGGCTACTCATTCAGAATCCCTTACCGCACGGTCGAACAGAAGCTGGGCGATCTTTTCCCAACCCCAAGAGGAGAACCGCCAAGCTGTTAGGAGAGCTATGGGGAGCTCACGGGGAGCAACGTCGTGAGATTCAGGCCAGCTCATCAGTATGCAGTGTAGCCCCCAGCATCCTACGGGATAAAGTTGGGCTGAGTAGGAAGCACCAAATCACTACATAGATATTTCATGCTTTCACCATCCTTCTTTGACTTGCTGTTGGGAGGGTGTCAGGATTACTGAGCAAAGAGAAGGATATATGATAGTGAATTTCAATGCAAAATGAGCTCTCCCTCACGTAGCCAACACGCAGATACCATCATCGCCTATCGCCGGGGATGGCATTGTTGAGGGTCAGCCGTGATTCCAACCACTAGAGGAGATCACTTACCATTGGTTGCGGTGGAACCGCCGAGTAACCACGAGCAGGCACGCAGACAGGTCACGATGTGGTGTGTGTTTGGGTTGGCGCCCAGTCGGCGGTTGGTAGGACGAGGCAAGGTAAGGGCGCTTAGGAGGAACCAGAATAGCAGCTGGACTGTCTATTAAAGACGCTCGTTTTTCTTGTATTGCTTGAGGTTAGTTAGCTGCGTTCGTTCCATCGTTTGTTAGTTCCTAGTCAATTGAATGCTTCCGACTTCATACCTTTTTACACAAGATAGTGAGTGCCCCCTGTGGTATCAGAGCATGCTCATATTGCGTCCTCTAGATCTCACAAGTGGTACACAAGAACGCTTCAATGTCCCAGAATACTCCTGGGACGCAAATGTACCTTAGCCACACAAGGAGCACATGTACAGTGCACACCGCTGAAAGGCATATAGTACGTTCAGGACCATAACAGTAATGCTACACTTCCGCATCGACTCACAGATCTTAAACCCTTTATGTCCGCTTTGGCAAGTTGTAACGACTTACCGTCAATAGCCCTAGCATCTGGCGTGCCTACGAGCGTAGCGTATTAGCAGACAAAGGTTATGAAGAGGCATTACGGCGATCGTAATGTTAGGAGAATGGAAAGCACATATAAAATGACGAGCACGCCGTAACCCGGCCGAAGCAAGGGTATGCACAGCTCATATAGAACAAACATAGATGCGAGTATATGTGGAGTAGCTCCGGTGGCGGCAAAGATGTCTGGAGCTGCTTATTCCACCCAAGAATGTAAAACTAAGCTGGATATGAACTGGTAGGCGCTGGAAGTCAACTTCCCCATCTAAGGTACTTACAGGCCGTGGCCTGGTAGTGAGTGGTATAAAAGACACCGCGATGGCCATAACCTAGATTTTAGTTCACGTTATTAGTGTGAGGTGTTACCTCGCGTACACACCGCCGGCCGCATTTGCGGTCATGTCCTTTTGCACTAGATAAGGTGTCCGGAGCTCTTTATGGCGCTAGGCCGTCACCGTACGCATATGAGAAGTTCCTCGCACTCAGGGGAGATTACGGAAGGCCTTCATATCGCTGAAGCTCAATGTGCGCTTAGGAGATACACTAAGATCTCGGAGCTTTGCAGCACCATGTGTTTCCGGGGACATTGGTAACCTGGGCAGGCAGTAAACTTCGTGATGTTAGGAAGTAGGACTTCTAGTTAAAGGCTCGTTAGTCCTGGAGACATCCCCTCGCTGATCTGCAAAACCCGTCTCCCACAATCAAAAGCCGAACATTTGAATCAACCTCCGTTGATCCTTAAGAGCTCGACAGTTCCTGTGGTGCGAAATTACTGCTCCAGAATCCCATAGCGCGTGGAGATGGAAAACCTTGTCGTCCAGCTGATCCTCTTTCCCTCAAAGGCGCTTAAGCTGGAGCAAGGTGCGCGCGTCCATCCTGAAACGGCGATTCTAATCCCGCGCGTTTGGATTCCATAAATTTGTCACCACTCGGAATGCAGCCTTTTCTGGTACGATAGGAATCGGCGATAGGAATCCCCATGCGGACTGTTGGGACTTCACTCTCGTAATTGTAATTGAAGTCTCGAGTGTGTGTCATGACAATGTGGATGGTTTTTCCTTTCCCGCATAAACCCAAACAGATATAGCAACATAGTGTCGCGTGCACATCAAAGATCTTCTCTATCAATCCAGCCAACTAAGAATGGGAATCCTCAATTCTCTCTTCTATTCTTGCCGTCTCGTCAGTTTTGCCTATCTGGTCTTTATATAGATTGAGCCATATGGCGTGACTGCCCAGATCCAGCATCACTTTGATCGTGCTGCACGCAAACCATCTTTGAGCAACACCTGGGGACACGGACACTGGCTCCCCCGCAACTGGTCTCCGTCACAATGGTCGAGCTTCGCCAAGTCTACATATGTAGGTTCTCAGGTTGTTGTCACCTGTGAAATTATATCCGACGAGAGAGTTGATAGCAACCCGTGGCCTCGTGAAGCTCTATAGATAGAAACCCTTCCGGTTCTTTTCAGAATACTCCGTATGTAACTTGTAATCACTCCCCTTCACCGGAAATAGCGGGATCTTTGGGTCAACGTATCCATTGTCCTGGGACGCTGACCGGAAACGCAGCACAGCAATGCAGGGTATCACACACACAGCGGATGCAGTGAATCAGTGACATGACACGATCGTGAGTTGGGAGGAAGCGAGACCTGGCCACAATCCACTGGCTGAAATGCGGTGTTCATTCTGGGCGTCAGGGGTGTGGACGGAGGATCGTAGATTTTGCCGACGCCCAAGACCTATCGGCACAGCTTTTAAATGACACACGCCGTCGCCTGTTTCGTGTCGGCTGTCCAGCCAGAGATGCATACTCCGTGCACTTAGTATCGTGGGTGAAGAGAGGGTGCGTGTGGGGGGCCTAGAAGAGGCGCGTTATGCAGCATTGTCACAGCTCGATACATTGCATCGCATAGTACCGCATTATCCGCTCTTTGTACTTCTTCTGTCATTGGACAACCGGCCGGCTGGGTGAAATGTATGTACGTCTAATGCAGGCATACTGGAGGACTATGGTTGGATGTTGTTTTGCTCTGCGGATTCAAATGGTGGCTGTCTTGTAGCTTTCGCACCGGCTCGTGGGAAAACAGTCCTAAAAGTTTTCATACGGGCAATAGAGTTCACGCGCAAAGTTCAAGTAAAGGCCTATGCAGGTAGCGCCGGGGGCGTCGCACGAGCAAGGTTCTTGCGGGGCCGATGGCCGATGGCTCAGAAGCAACGGCCACAGCAAGTGAAATCGTCGACCGGCAGACGGGCATGGGGCAATGAAGCAGGAAGCGGGAGGCCGACATCGAGATGACAACAGGACGTGTTTAATGCTCCTTCGCCCACACGGTGGCTTCATGCGGCTCCTAGGACGTTTAAGCATATGTCCAAGATCGACACAGAGCAGGAAGCATCGCCTAGTTTGAAAAATGAAAGGCTCAGGAGATTGTGAGATGAGCTCCAGGGTCCCATGGGGTTCAGGTTCGTTTGAAAACCCAGACTTGATGGTTGGACAGGCCAAGCATCGGAGAATTTTCAATCAATCAATCAATGATCGACCGTTTATCCGCTTGCAGCCGAGGTCCTCCGTAGTGTTGTTCCGAAGCTGCTCGCGAGCAAAACTTCAGCGATAAAAACTCCCTCTCTCTCTCTCGTACACCACCCGTGCCATTGTCGTCAATGATCTAGGATACATGGACGATTCTCGCCGCTGCACTGCAGCCCACATATGAATTATCAATTGAAACTTCAAAACACCCGAGAGATGGCTGTCGATGGAGCGGTGAGAGGCCTTCCTCGGACATTCGCCCGGGCAGTCGGTAGTCCCCGTCTCCGCCCATCGACCGAATTGGGCGACGTGCAGAGTATGACAAGTCGACTTTTGCGCAAATGCGGATCCCCTGTCCAGCAGCTCTCACAAGTAGCTTGGAGCTACTCTATACGCTACTCTGTACGCTACTCTGTATGCTACCCCAGCTATGTCCTGTCTATCGAGTCATTCAGTATGATCGATGAATGTGGCGTTTCTAAGGAATGCATAGCCTTTCCACAGACAAAAGTGATGAGTGAACAGTGACGGGGTAAAGCGGTCACATTTCAAAGACGACTGCCTCGAGCAATGCCTCAATTTCAGGCTTTCGACGTCTTTTGACCTTTCGTTTCAGTCAGACATTTCCCAAATGCCTGTCTCGAAAGAGAGAACTAGCATGGATGACGACGACGCTGAAATATTGGCTTTCAGGCGATTAGCTCCGTTGACTTCATAACATGAGCTGGAGTTTGGAGGCAAGCGAGCTGGCTGGTGTACACGCCTCATGGCTGCATTAGATTGAAGTGGGAGTTGCCGGAAATAATCGTCCTTGTCACTCAAGTACCGAATCGCGTGGTCGTCGAAGGGGTTGCTTCCTGGACACCTCCCCAGACCTCATCGCTCCTGGGAGCTTGAATACGCATCGGAGATGATTCTAAAAGGTCACCCAAATCCTTGCATTTGCAGTCAGGAGATCAATCAACAGCCTATTGCCTTGGAGTCCTACTCCTTCAAGTCGGCAGTGAAGCTTAGTGGTCGCCGACCAAGCAACGTTTTCTGATCGATCTTTGACAAATCTGGCCTTGTGCTGATCCCAACTTGGTGGTTGCAAGGGACCGGAACACTCGTGTAGTATGATGGGTTGCATCGGTCTTACGCCACGCCTGTCGTTAAGAGAAAGTTGACAGCTTCGAAGCGAACGTTGTACAGACCGAAGTTCGGGTAAGCCTCGCCTTGCATTTCCATTGTTTGACCCTGGAACAAATGATAGAACCATCTGAACCGTCTAAACTTCCTACACATAATACAGCACACGGGGATGTGAATGTACTTATGACAGGACGTATCTGCAGTCACAAACAGACAAAACTTTTGGTAGCCTAATCCCTTAGAGTACAAAGTGCAGCCCAAGATGAAACTTTTGTTTTATGATGCTGACCGACATTGAAAGCGTATTCTGGGGCGCCTTTCCTCCCATGTCACATTAATATGCCCCTTTGAGGAATTACTCCGACATGTGAAAGACAAAGGAACAGTTCACTTCTCATGTTCGATTAGTCGTATCATGCGAAATCCATCGTCAGTATCAGCGCCCTCGCGACTTCCCCAGGCAGTCTGAAGGGTTCAAAAATAAATAATCAGAATGACATGGACGATGAGAAGGCTCGCAGGCGTCGGGGTTTTGCTTACCACATCGAGACTAAAGAAGGCGTAAACCTTGATGAAGCCATGGAAGTATCCGAAAATTATGGAGACAGGCAGAAGCACGATGTCCTCTGGGTATCGAATAAAGTGACCTAGAAGCTTGATGAATTTGCTGACGAACATCCAGAGCAACAGCGTCCCCAAGGCATACTGTCTGGAGGTTACGTCCCAGTCTCGCTCCAATGTGGCGTTGTAGAGGAGGTAGATGAGGGCGGCATCGCCAATAAACGCGGGCGGAGACAAGGTCGCTAGATGGAGCGCATATGCACACCACGGCTGTTGTCTGCAATCCCGGTCGAAATTAGCGAAATCCACCTAGGCTTAATCAAGTACCCACAGCGCACATGCCAAACTAAATGCCATGCCCTGCAGTTGACAAGACGGAGAAAAGATAGCTCGCACACATCCATGCTTGGAAGAAATTGACCCCCGCGAGCAGTGGGCGTAATTGTAAATCGAGGGAGCTAAAACTTGAGGGAGCAAAGCTAGACTGAAACACCTACCTCCAGATGTGCCGCTCGTGCAACATGCTCGTGAGATTGCTCCGCCAATTGCTCCGGGACCAGCGTAGGCACTGCTTGAGGAATTTCGGGTTGTCCTCGAGCGTCGTTTGCAGCTCCGCCTCACGACAGTATTGTACGTAAGTCTTCCAGCCGTGCGACACCATCCATCGCGTGATGAAGTTGTCGTCGTCAGTGTTGAGCTGGTATTTGCCGAGCCAGTATTCATGGGTGAAGCCGTAGGTGAATGCTGGTTCCTGCAGTATGTGCGTTCGGTAGGCGACAGTCCTCCCCGAAAGACACGAGACTCCGCCATCTAAGTGAGTGGTCGCTGATATCTCAAAGTTTCGTCGTTCAAGGTAGAGAGCGGCGAGAAAGCCCCATATGTTGGGCTTGTCGGCTCGACGCAGTCGCTGACAGGTCCCAACACCCCCCATTTTAGGATCTTCAAAAGCCGCTAAGATCCAATGCAGGATCTTGGGTGGCCAGGTAACATCATCGTCTGCAAAAAGTGTAATCTTGGTGACGACCTCGGGGAGAGCTCGGCACATCTGACGACGCTTGTTTGCGTGAGCGACGCTCAACACTCGGATTTTGCTCTGGGATATTGACTTTGCGGTATTCGTCAGGCGCTTGACATTTGCGTCTGTGGTAACTAGTATAATCTCATAAGGGTCGGTATTGAGGCATGTGTGAAGTGTCTGCTGGAAATCCTCTCCTTCGCCATCAATCGTAGGGATAATAATGGTGACATCGTGTGATGTCAAGGTCGGTTCCTCTGGGAGTGGGATTGGCTTGAAAGTCCAATGGGAAATGCAGTTGACGATCAACCGTACGTAGCGATACAACCTAATCCAATAATCGATAGTCAGTGTGGACAGCAAGACAAGAATCAGCTGAGGACTGCGACGGCGCTCACCAGAGAAGTATGAAAGCTTGCGCGTAGGAAAGCATTGCAACAGAAACGAGTGAAGAAAGGACGGCAAGAGCACAGGCTGGATCTGATGAGACAATTGCAACAACCGCAAGCCCCGACGGGCACCAAGCCCTAAATACTCAAGCATGGTGGTATGCGATCTGTCGTTTGTGTAATTTTCACTTTGACGGCCACGGCATTTGTGTCAAACGTCCCTGCTGGGATGAGCTACCCGTACATGCTTAGCTGGGAGTGGAATGAAGTCAGAAACACTAAGAAGCTTGCTGGAGAGATAATAGACGCGACGGGAGCAGCCCACGGGCCACACCACGAAAACGGCTGGATGCATGCTGATCCCCGTGAGTTCGCAATTCCCGTCCGGGATTGCTTGCATGGGCATGTGTTGGAGCGTGCAACCGAGAAGCATCAAGTAGCGGTAGGGGTCCAGGACGAATCAAACCTTGTTCCCCCATCCCATCCTGAATCGGCTCATACCCATACCCATACCCTCGCAGCCACGCACCGCGTAGGTAGTGCAAGGTGATAGGCATGTACACCTACATGTGCTTCATGCCGTTTAGTGAGAGGTTGTTGCTGAGACATGGCTGCCCTAAATCGTGGACTGGCGATTCTGCAGACAATGGCCCTGCACGATGAAGTTGCTGAGACTTAGTCTCTTGGTGCTGCCGCGGTGCTGCTGGGTGCTGCTGGCGATGCGGGTGCGATATCATGCCATGCCATGTTCTGCTACGCTATCTAAGCTTGCCTGTGTGCATTGCGGGCCGAGAGACGAAGATACGGAACAATCAAATCAGTCTCTGTCCTGTGTTAACAGCGAAGGTTTGTTGGCGTTCAGTTACCAGCGTTGGGTTGCCCGATTCAGCTAAATGGACGCCTTCCGAGTCCGGACTCGTAAAGAGATGGAGAAACCGTTGGGTTGTAGAAACTAATTAGGTTCAACAAGGTATCGAGTCCCTTAGTGTGCGTCCTCGAGCTACGACGAAAACGCGAAAGAAAATTCGCGTGTTGTCTTTTAGTCCATTCGGCGCCGCGATCCACGATCGTTGGTCCGCCGCGGGAAGTCAGCAGCATTGCTTAGCAGCACTAGCACGTAGCTACGACAGTCCGGACCACTGCGGTGGTGGACGGACGGGTCGGGGGTGCTTGCTTCTTCCACCCCAACGTGAAAATTTTTGATTCTGTTTCCAGAAGACGAGGGGTCCAGCTTCCAGTGTACGGAGTCCACGGAGTACAGACAGACGGTGTGCAGCGAGACACGCACAAACTACTCTCTTCGCTGTTCGCTCCTGGCTCATCCGCAGCACCCGTCCTATTGATGGTGCCAAATGGCGTACCTGCATGGATGTTTCGCGACAAAAGAAAGAAAGGGCCACGTCTGGAAACGGAAGATTGAGATTTTGGGTATGGACCAGGGTTACTCCACGGCGAGGCATATCCGTGTATGTAACCCGAGGTCTTATCCCTTCGGCGTCCCCTTGCCATTTTTTTTTAACGACAACAGCCTGCAAGCTGCAGGTGCCTCGCCCAACGATTGTTCGCGATTCATTTCACCATCGACAATCACCACGACCTTTCCCTTCTGGCACGGCGTGGTATGGATGGGTGGGTGTGACGGAGGAACCATGCTGCAGCAGCAGTATGTATGTCGTACATTTTCGATGACAGGACCCGTAAAGCATCTCATCCCACACACCTCGTACACATCGCGGCATGTCAAATCCCACATAACGTAAAACTTTACAGGATAACGACGACAGCCGTTACGAGTAGACTAGTCGGCAGACGCGTATCGCACATACACAAGCACCCTCAATATACGGTACATACCCATTCCAGATGAGGTATGGCATTCTCATGGAATTCAGCATACATTGCCATGACCGCGTCTGGGCGTCTTCTGCGGGAGCGGTTGGAAATTAATGGGCATGTCTATGACAGAACTCCTCGATGCTCCGAACTAATGTGACTGGAGCAGTCCAATTGGAGAGCAGCGCCGGCCCGGCGCATGGCAGATCGAGATTCTGTGTTTCGGCACACGTTCGAACGCGGGACGACCCTTGGTGAACCCTTGGTAAGCCTTTGGTAAACCCTTGATAGATGCTGTCTTTCCGACTTCGGAAGCCTTGATTTTTGTTTGCATAATTGCGTCTGCCTGGCTGCGCGAGAATCCGTGAAAGATTGCGCTTGCGTTTGCGGCATCGGGAACTCTTCCTGTACATGACATGAAGCGCGACCCTAACCCCTTCCGTGCCACTCTGGCGGGAGATTTGCAGACGCCCGCACAAGATTCAATATGCAATAGTGCCATCGGCTTGACAGCGAGACGACGGGGCCGCCTTTGCTGCAGAAATGATTATCAATCCTAATCTGGTACCGAGGACAACAACTAGCTTATTCCACGCATCGGGACTTCCGAGGATGAGGCACTTCACTACAAATCCCTCACTGCTGATCTCTCAATCGAAACCTGTATTTTTCATTTTATGAATGAGGTTGAGGGCTTCTGACGGCCATCGCAGTGAGATACGGTCATACTGTCTAGTGTGCTTGGATTGTACGTGGCGTCATTGAGGTGGTATGAAATCGGCCTGGAGCAGAGTAGCGAGACTGTCGAATACACGCTAAAACTTTGATGGCAGGGCTATGTGAGTCTCGAATATCTTATCAGCACAGGCCATATAGTGCTTGGGAGGGAGCCATTTACCCGGACGAATCTGCATGAGTCTCGTCGTCTCAGACGAAAATTTTCACTCTTAAACTTCTAATAAAACGATAATTTCGAGGCATTGTCCGTGAGGCCGGAATTGGATGATATCTCCGTCTCCGGAGTTTGATCTCGATTTGCGAGGGAATACTGCCTCAAACTCCCTTAGAGATGCATTGTCCCATCTTGCAATATCCCTCATAAATTCGTTACTTTACCTCGATACGTGAACTGAGAGCTTCGACCCGCTCCTGTTCGTCCCGTTTCGCCTGACTGGGGAGACGCGTCCCTGCCGAAGATATCCTAATAAGTCGTTCCGATGCCCAACGCGAGGATGTCTTTTCAAATGTCACACCTCTAGGAATGTTGGAGGAATGAAGTTCTATTAGACTTCGTGTTGGTGCAGTAGCCAGTTCGGACTTCAATCGTCCCTAGCACCGAGATCCTCGGTCGAAATGCCCGAATCTCCTACTAGCAACATTTTCAGCCACATCGCCATATGGAATCGACATGTCGGTTTCCAATTCTACACTTACGCTTATGCTCCGTAACCTGGGGCGAGCAGCCATGCTCGGCATGCATCTTGGCGGTGGGCCACTTAAGTTTCATCTTAGACCATCAAGCCTGACGGATCTAGATCGAATTTGCCATAGGCGTACCCATACATAGTCCAATTACCACTCGCCCGCGCACGGTGCACTATGCAATCTGTAGCGTAAAAGCAACAGTCTTATCGGAGCAATTAGTAGCATTGATTCTAATTTTTTGGGACTTGCATTGTTGTTTCCTAAAAACGCTTCCCGAGCTAACGCTATCCTATTGTCTATCCCATCCTGGCAATTTATTTAGAGTTCGAGGCAAAGGTAAAAAGAGTTATCCCACCGCCATCCACTCAATCCGGAAGGACAAGAAACGAACCAGACCTTACCTGCCCGACGGGAAAGAGATCCACTTCCTCAATCCTTATATATTTCTGTTATCATCTACCTCTACCTCCGCGTACGTCAATGAAGTCTGGAGGCTTGATAGGCGACCTGGCGTATGTTCCCGGTCATGACGGGAAGGTGGAAACGGCCAAATCGTCTCGATAATTGGGACTAATTGCTCTAGACTAAGCATACCTGCACCGATGTACCTGACGATCGAAAAGGAACCTTGATAAGATGCTAGCAGGACGGGAAATTTCCTGGGGTTGCTGCAAGGCAGCGTTTGAGGATATCTCCATAGCTCAGTCGAGGGGAATCCATCATCATCGTACCAGCCCTCGTGATGCTTGGTCAGTCTAGCTTGAGGTTTGGGATAGTAATTCCGTTCGGCGAAGGGGATCGGACTGGGAGACCCGGACGTGTTAATAAGCTCACCATCCCATGCATCCCAAAGGGGTTGTCAGGGTTTTGATTCTATAATCTCCCATGGGTTCTTCAGACTCGCGGGGGGGAACTTCTCGTCATCAGACCATTCTTGATCCACAATAGGTAGGTTGACAGGGGGTCAGGAGCAGAAGTTCAGCCCTAGGGGATCGGGTCCCCCTCGGCTTTTTTGGTAGCTAGTCCTAGACGTCCATTTTCGTCCCATTTTTCTTCAGGCATGGGTATATCTTCGTCGTCGATAATACGGTCGGCCCAGTCGGATCCAGTGTCTTTATCGGGCCCTCATCAAAGTACAGCAGACTAGGCGCCGGTGGCAGAGTTGGCGTGGTAGTAGTACCGATGATAGGGGATACTGCCTCGGGTGCTGAGATCCTTTCTTGATCCATTTCCGTGGTTGTGACTGCGTCTTCCATAGATTTAGAGTCTTCGGGGAGGTCTTGGAGAGGAGAATCGATTTGATACCTTCATTAAGACGGGGGTTCCGAGTGCGGATGCTAGCATTTTGGCTTGCCGGTGCTTCTCTGATGTGTATGTTCCATATGGAGTTTAGATGTATGACGGAGGAGAACTGAGGTGTGGGAGAGAAGACATTTTTATTAATAGTGGCGGGGCTGCGGGGAGGAGGTTTTGGTGGTGTGTGGAATGGAAATAGTAGGAAGCTTATGAGGGAGAGGGGGTGCGAGAGAGGAACAAAGGTTATTGTCCTATCTAGCTCATCTTCACTGAATCTCTTTGTTCCTTAGGGGGGAGCATCACTCCAACTCTCCAAGGCATCATTCCCCCTCGAAACAATCCAACTCTCTACTCTACTGAGTATGATATGAGTGCTTAACAAAGCAGCAAATATGACCCACGACCACGAAGACTTCCTATCCGAACAAGCGTTCGAGACCTGAACGGTCTCGGGAGTGCTTTTCGAGATTCTTGTACTGTTGCTAGACAGAGTGCTCCGTAAAATCCATGTCGGCAATTCCCGCGACGTCATTTCTCAACAACCGATCGTTCGAAAAAGTCTATTGCAGCACAACTCTACTACATATCATCTAAATGCTGAGCAAAATGTCCAGTCTTCTCTTAAAGAAGCCATTGAAGCTCGCTCTCATACAGCTGGCAACTGGTATTATCCCCTCCCCAAATTATCACCCCAGAACCACTATGCTGATCGTCACCTAGGCGCCGACAAAGCCGCCAATCTCCAACGTGCAAGAACACAAGTCCTTGAAGCATCAAAAGCTGGAGCCAAGCTTATAGTGCTACCTGAATGCTTCAATTCCCCATACGGGACGCAATACTTCCCCAAATATGCCGAAATGTTGCTGCCATCTCCGCCAACGGAGAGAGACTCGCCATCCTTCCACGCCCTCTCTGCTATTGCGAAAGAAGCGAATGCCTTTTTGATCGGCGGGTCAATCCCAGAGTACTCGCCGGCGACGGGCAATTACTACAATACCTCTCTCACTTTCTCGCCAACTGGTGCACTATTGGCAACGCATAGGAAGGTCCACTTGTTCGATATCGATATTCCAGGGAAGATTAAGTTCAAGGAGAGCGATGTTCTCTCGCCAGGAAACAAGGTCACCATCGTTGACCTGCCCGGGTATGGTAAGATTGGCATTGCCATATGCTATGACGTGCGGTTTCCAGAGCTTGCCATGATAGCTGCGAGGAAGGGCTGTTTTGCCCTCATTTATCCAGGGGCTTTCAACCTTACAACTGGCGCCCTGCACTGGAAGCTCCAGGCTAGAGCAAGGGCCGTGGACAACCAAGTATATGTTGGGTTGTGTAGTCCAGCAAGAGATATGGACGCAACGTATCATGCGTGGGGGCATAGTATGATTGTAGATCCCAACGCGGAGGTAGTGGCAGAGGCAAATGAGAAAGAAGGTGTTGTGTACGCGGAATTGGATGGGGAGAAGATTGAAGAGATTAGGAAAGGAATTCCAATTTACGTACAACGGAGGTTCGATGTCTATCCAGATGTGAGCGAGGGGAATGTTAAATACGAAGAGTAAAAGATCAAATTGCTCTGCTTTGGGCAAGTGAGACCTGTCGAAAGACAACATGACACTATTTCCTTGTGTCTGTGGCTTCCCTGTCGGGCAATACCTCTCATTATAATGGGAAGGGGCGAAGACAAAACCAGCGCCTATCTCAATGCTTTTCCCTTCATCTGCAAATTTCTATCGTCGTTCCTCAACTCCTACAAAATTTCATATATTCTACTTGTATACCCATCCTCTGGAGGTTCATACCGGGAGATCCTCCCCTCCATTCCCTTCTTATACCCTTCAAATTGCCAATGGACGTAGATCGTTCTAGTGCTTCGATCAGCCTGCCGACGTCGTCACACTCAAGTCTATCCTTGCCTCTGGAGTCACAAGCAGATATATTTACTCGAATTCGCGCACTACTTGCTTCTCGCAACGAGCATCATTACTCCAAGGCGCCATCTCCAACGCCAGTGTATAGTTGTCGGCCGCATACCCAATCTAGTCTCCCCAACTATATGGAAAGCCTCGATCAGGATTTCGCAGGAAGCCTAGCCAGGCCAGTACAGCAAAAAGCGCGAAGATCAGAAACGGTCAGTGCTTTTTTTGACGGGCTAAAAGGTCAGATTGCAGAAATGGACGGTATGAAAAGAAGTTCCAGTGACCCCCGTAAATCCTTGAGCCGAATGAGGAAGAGTGATGGAGATCTTTCTGAGAGATCTGGGTTGGATTACCGGGCCATGAAAGACTTCTTCGGCAGAGAGACTCTAGTGATCAGGAATGGCATTGCTATCAAGGCTTTGTTCGAGCCAACCTCACATGACGACGATAAGAGTGAGCAACAGCATACTAAACTCGACCTTCCTCAACTTGTGCATAAACTGGAATTGTCTCCTGAGAGAATTGAAGAGATAAAGGAGCGGCTTAGACCGAGCAACAAGTCGGCCCCTGGGAGCTACACTAAGGACCGAGGAGCCGGAGATCAGATGACTGTTAGCAGCGCTACAAATCGTGTAGTTGCCATCTGTAGCTGTGGCGCAGCGTCAGGAGTCCCTAATAGGCGGTCAGGTACGAAAGGCTTGATCTCTCATAGTTGTTCTCTTTGTGGGACGAGAAATTCTCGTTCAGAATATGCAGTCGGGGCATTGGATCCGATGGGATTTACGCGTTCAAGCTCATCATCATTCTCTACTGTTAAATCAAGAGGACTTCACCAGCACTCGCTTCTCAAACCATCCAATGCGGCCTTGGATCTAGGTTTGCCCTTACCTCCTGTTTTGTCGTCGAAGTTAGTTCATGGCGAAAGCTCAGCTGGTTCCCGAAATTTGGAGGTACTAGATTCAGATTCGCTCGCAACGGCTGCTGTTGAGAGTATTTTAAAGGTTACCTTTCACAGTGATAACCCAATTGACTCCCAAGGGTCGATTCGTTCTAGCTCTCTAATAGGCCCAAAGGAGCCCGGCAACGACGTGCCTACGAGAAGCTCTTCTGCGACTACCTTGAAAGGGATAACAGCCGGAATTGGATTCGAGGAAAATAGTACTGTATCTGACTATGCCGCCAGTTCTCGGGCGGCAGATCAAGAGAGTCTAATTTCAAGGGGTCGGCCGAACCACACAGCCCTGAGTTATGAAAAGCTGACCGCCCAGTCCTCTCTTTGTGAGGTTGCTCCACCAGCAGAACTTGGGCGATCAAAATTTCCCAGCAATTCGCTAGGAACGAGAAAACCCCGTTCGACTTCGAACCAGCACCCTATAGCACCCCAAGTCACGAAGCACTCAGCCAATCTTGGTTCCACCATTCATGATGTTGACCTAGGCGAGAGCCCTGGCGGTGGAGCAGTCCGATTGGTCTTTCCCAGGCTATTTCGCCGTCATGGGAATTACCCGGACGGAGAAACTGCTAGAAATTTCAGTCCTCAAGCTCCTTCCGAGGAATCTTATACCGACTCAGACCCGACAGGCTCAAGCGGGACTGAAGAGACGGGGCGACTTCGAGGGTCTCGGAAATTACCTCGATGGTCTTACAAGGAGCCTAAGAAGCCCGCAATTGCAAACAAGCGACGAAATTCGTCGTCGTCTGTCATACGTGGGAGAGGCGCGGTGGCTGATACTGTGGCTGCTCCTCGGAAAAGAGCAGTAACGGTGACAGGACTGTATACTAAAAGCCCTAGCTACGGCGAGGCTGTCAAGCGATTTAGGTCCCAAACTACTGAGCCAGTTTCCATTAACCCTACTCAATGGATTCGACAGCTCTTTAGTAACACGCATCCGAAGGCATCGGAAGTTCGTTCGCTGAGCTTGACCGCCAGGCCGTTAAAGCCCCAGTACATCCAGGCAACTGCCACAGCTTCGGATCCACTTGGTCCTTGGTGCAACCCTAAGTTCTCCAATGCTGAAAATGCTACCTCAAGGGCACAGTATGAGAAGGACCGCCAAATAGCAGATGCTGCCAGTGAGTTCCAGAGGAGAACGTCCGACTCATTTAGCAAGATGATTCTGGATTTGGAAGCCCTGCTTAGCGAGGCACTTGTTATCGCAAAGGAGGCTTCGGAAAGACAGGTTGCAGGGGTTGTTACTGAGACACTGCAGCAAGCTACCCAGCAGTTGCACAACAGAGTAAAGTCTGATGCCCGCAGTGCTAGGAATTCTGCTGTGCTCTCACCAAAGACTCTGTCCCCGAATCCTCCGGGTGCAGATCTGCAAAGGGACTCCCAAGTATCAATACATATAGCGTCTACAAGGGGCTATCCTTCGCAGAATCACTCAGACTCAGGCTCATCTGCTGATAGGGTAGGCTCTGTGGGGTCGGAGAAGTCAGGCAGTTTCAATATTTCAACCCCTACTCGTCGACCCGGCAGTGGAGAGGAACTGCGGCTACCATATACCCACGGCCGTATCACGATAGTCGAACCGGAGTCCGTGGACCATGACAGCTTAGACCCCACGCTTAAACGGGTAGCGGATCATCTCTTGACACCATACCCAAACACTCCTGCAGCCGCCTCAGAAGTCTCATCATTAAGAGCATCAATTCAGCTGGGTAAAAGCACCGACTCTACATTACTAGTCGGGGACATTGGCAGTAATAGACAGTCTGTGACAAAGAAATCGCCTCCTTTCACTCGAGAAAGACAAAATTACTTTGAGCCAAGCGAGGCGGATGTCTCATCGAATGAATCGAATCAAAAAACCCCTCCAAGGTTCTATGGGAATATTAAAATTCAGTCGACTGGTCGAAGGCCTACACGCGATAGAGCGCACTCGACAAGTGGAGTCTTTGGTGGCCAGTGTGGTAAAGTAGGAGTGATGAATTCAAGACAACGGATAGGAGAGGATCAAGGTTTCATTCATCAGGATACACATCCGATACCAAAGTTGCCAACCCAAGATGATGTACGCGGTTATATTAAGGAGTATAAAACACCTCCCATTCAGCTACGATGCAGCTCGTCAAAGCTTCGATGTGGCAAAGACTACGCGACGGCCACCGCAGTAACAGAAGTCCCGAATAGAAAGAGAAGACCTCATTTGCCCCGTGTCTCAGAAGGTCACATCTATTACAGCGAAGGACTGCCCACTGCCAAGGGAAAATCCAAGGATGGCCAGCCGTGCGGGGAGTGCGGGGGGCAAGCCAACAGAAATAGTGGCAAGCAGAGCATAAAGAGGCCAACCCTTAAAGACCACAGGCATATAAGCTTACGAGAACTTCGAAACTTCAGTTTGCGCCGATCCCATCGTCATCAGCCAATCTCTAGGGACTGGAGTACGGCGAAGAAGAGATTTACAGCGGCAGTGGCCTGTATTAGCACTGCACTGGTTGGCATCATTGTTGGTGTTTATGTATGTGCCGCTCTTCTTGGGATAGAAAGGTATTGCTAACCAGCTTTAAGGCCGGTGAGGTGCCTGCGATACAATACCAAATCACAGACCTAGGCCACTATGCCATCCTTGGAAATGTCTTGTAAGTGACTTTGAATGAGATGGTTAGATACCTTCTGATATGATTGTAGACTTTACATTGGGCTTGCCATTCCAACTTTGGTATTCTGGCCGTTGCCACTTTTGCATGGACGAAAGCCTTATACCTTAGTTGCTTTAGCCTTATTCATGCCTCTTCAGTTTCCTCAGGGATTGATTGTGAGCACGCAGAGGTCGCCGTACGACGTGGTATACCGTGCCACGCTTTTAAGTGTACGACTCGTATCCGGTTTAGCACTAGGGTTTGCAAACATCAACTTCAAGACAACTCTTTTGGACTTATTTGGGGCGTCGCTACAAAGTGGGAATCCCCACCAAGAACGTGTGATTGAGGATGACGTGCGGCGGCATGGCGGAGGAATGGGATTATGGCTCGGCATCTGGTCGTGGTGTTTTACAGCCTCCATCGGACTAGGCTTTCTTATCGGCGCCCTTATCATCAATAAGGCAAACCCCCAATGGGGGTTCTGGCTTATTGTGGTCCTTACCGCGATCGTTCTCCTTTTGAATGTTCTTACTCCTGAAGTTAGACGCTCTGCTTACCGCCGTTCGGTTGCTCAAGTGATCAAAAGCACTGGTGAAATATCTAGGCGCATTGCTCGGGGAGAAATAAAGATGCACATTTCGTTGACTGGACCAAAGTGGTGGTGGGAGGAAGTCAATTCTGGCCTAAGCCTGTCTAAAAGGATGATGAAGCAGCCCGGGTTCTTTGTAGTAGCCCTCTACTCAAGCTGGATTTACGGCCAGATTGTCATGGTCGTTGTAGTGAGTGTTGTGCACGTCATTGGTGGTTCTAATTGCTAACTCTAGCTACAGTTGCTTGGAGCGTTGACGTCTAGATATTACCACTTCAAACCTCAATATGTCGGGGCCTGTGTCTCTGCTGTTCCAATCGGCGCTCTTCTCGCAGTTCCCTTCCAGAAGGCATCTTTATTCAGTCGTTCTAGGCACCACCCTCAACGTACGGACAGTAATACATTTGAAAAACGTATTTCATGGTCGTCCCATCTAGTCCGGAGGACCTCTTTCATGCTCAGTCTCCCGTTGGCTGACTTGGCCTACACTTTAGCATCTGGTGGATCAGCGACGCACTTTATGGTGCCCACGGCGTTTGCAGGGTTGATTGGATTCCTCTCAATCTTGGCCATATCCGAATGCAACGGCATCATTATGGAGACGTTTGACACGTCTGACCTTCACCGACCTACCATAGTAGCCCCCAAAGCACCAACTAGCGACACAGAAAAGTCTGTGCTCAGAAGAACCAACTTTTCAAGCTACCCTCGAGTTAGCAGCGCCCTCGCCATTACCCACACGCTGGGATTCATATTTGCCGCTATCGCTACAGCCGTTGGCGGCGTAGTCGAGAGAGCAATCGGCGCGCAGGCTGCTACAGGGATGGTGGCGGGCATTCTCTTACTCTTTACGCTAGCACTTATAATTGTGCTTTGGCGGTGGAAGGTGGTGCAGATTGTCCCAGATTCCTACTGGCTTGGGCAAAATAGAAGTGAAAATGGGACGTCTAGAGATGAAGATAAGGATGCGGAAGAGGAAGAGCAATGGGAGCCGGTGATCATTGGGAATCCAACTGGAAAGACGCGGCGCATGAGTATACTGGAACTGGGCAGTCTCTCTCGCTGGAGCGAGATCCGTGAGCTCAACAAGATGATGGCTGAGACGGGCTTGTCTCGGTGGAGCCAGGTCCGACGGAGCCACATGCGACGGAGCTTGCGGAAGAAGTAAGTAGCCTGTATGTTTCTCTCGGAGATTTTGCACTAGCAGAAGTCTGTCTGTCTGCCTGTCAGTGTCCTCAAATGGGATTTGAAACTGGTATCGAGCAACTCGGGTTTTAGGGCCGGGCGGGTTGCGGACTAGTTTCCGCATTGAGGAAAGCATAACAGGTCACTTGGCAAGCCACTGACACTGTATGTATGTACATACATAGACGAACAAGAAACCGCCGTGGTGTTCCCCTGTGACGTGTGGAGTATGCCACATATATACTCCTGTGCCTATGAGGCTTCGTTTGGCGAACGTGCATATGTATGCCGTAAGTCTGTCATCTCTCATATCATTCTTGTAGGATCTGCGGAGCATAGGAAGCAAAGGCCGCGTAGAAGCATAGAGGACTCGTGCGATCCCCCCGAGGAACGTTTTCACGACGCACCGCTGAGTATGCCGGGCCTGGTTAAATATTTTCGAATTTAGCGACGGAGATCGCCGCTCTCACGAAACGAGAAGACTATCACGGGCACATTTCGAAAGTGAGGTGACGTCGTCTTGCCTCTCTCTGCAAAAGCACGTGGAGCGCTACGTATATGGTACATACTGCGTGTACCTACATACTTCGGGAGTGCTCGATGCGCTCGATCTGTCCGGGGAAACGGTGCAGAGATCGACGGCGGTACGCCTTACCTGTTCGTCTGAATGACGCGCACAGCTGTATATAGCACCGAGTACTCCGTACCCAAGTGAACTTCTTAGATCGTGCACCCCGGCTTTCTTGGCGGCGAAACTCTCTTGCGCAGGGTCTGCCGTGGCTGGCTGGATGCACCGATCTCTAAGTGTGCACAGTATTCCGCACTCCGCACTGTCTTACCTGGGCGTACTCGGTGCTGCGTACGGTGTACTGCGTAGAAGAGTACGAAAGGAAGGCATGAGAGTTTGGGCAGGGGCGAACGAATCGGTCTGGGTCCATCCAATGTTTGCCCCACCCAACCACACAGCAAACAGGAGGAGGATGCGACAGGCAAACGAACGTGCACCCACACTACACATGCACATGTCAATGCAATATGCCAACACCTTCATCTCGATGGCCAGGGGGATAACGAGATCCCGCGCTACGGAAAGGCTTGTGCGCCCAATGGTTAAACCCCCTGAAATCTTCCCTTCCTTCCTTCCTTCCTTCCATCCTCCTGGGCCCGCCACGGAAAAGGAAAGAGTGGACATGGCCGCTGGGCTGGTGGTCGTGTGTGACTGCCCGTGGTACCAATGATACACTTCGGATCGACCCACCTTTAATTGCGCATTTGCCTCTTCTCGCTGCCTTTCGGTGCCCGTGGAGTCAGACCTGGGACGCAAAAGCTGGGCCTTTTCGTCTGGAAAACTTCGTCCCTCGTCTAGACCCCTCGGCGTCGGTCGCGGTACATGGTCCGTACACATATACTGGGGCTCGTCCTCGTTCACAACACCCGCCGCACGAAGATTGCATCTGGTGGCATTTTCGAAAGACTCCTGCCGTTCATCGCATCCCATCACAATCGCGACTACTTAGCTGAGCCCATCTCCGCCCACCCGACGAAATCGTTTTTACGAAAGTCTCTGATAAATGTTTAGAGGTAGCTTGGTGCATATTTTCGTCGAGGAGAGTCGTTTTCTGCGACAAAAACGACGAGATGTTTGAGGACTTCTCCTTTGACGCCACCGAGGCACACAAACAATCATGGCACCCGGCCGCGTTGATGGGTGGGATGCCGTGGACTTCGGACTCACTGTCGAGTAATGAAGATAGCGCCTCCCCTCTACACTCGCGTCCAGCATCGCCGCTACTGAGACGCCACGAGGCCATCTCCATCGACGCGCTCGCCCACCATCTCAGCGCACACACGCTGCGTCCCCACGCCAGCAGCATCCCAACACCACCATGCAACGAAATGGAGGAGCGATTTCATCCAAACAACAACGTTGGATCTCCGATATCTATTTCAGCGCACTCGACACCACAAGAAACTTCAGAGCGCGCTACAATCCGTAACCGTCGTCAAGCAAACGTGAGGCTTCAATGTGATACCGCTCACCTCGCCGCGATCGCGCAGTTGGTCGAGGAAATGGTCTCTCGTGGCGGCACTTCCGCAACCTGCCATGTCTCCCCTCCTCCCTCACCTAAATCTACGACTTTTTCCAGCAGCAAGTCTCTATCGTGGCCTTCCTCCACATCCCACCGCACCCCTGTGATTGGCGAGGATGAGGGATATGATGATGCAGAAACTGAGGAAGAAAGGTTGAGACAGCGGAGAAGGAGCTCCAGGCTGGGATTCGTGAATGAGCCAATGAGGGAGAGGTGTGGCGTTATAAAGATCGCTGCTAGTATGGGACCAACCACACATGTGGGAGGATTGAGGGGCGTTTATGGACGCGCAAAGGATGCTGCAAGAGCGAGAAGGACAAGGAATAGGAGCTTGTCCAGGAACTGTACGACACGGTCATAGGGCGTTTTGTTTGTGTTGTCAATGTCAGTACTGTATTGTGGCTGGTTGGAGTTTCCGTTTGTTTTTGGGCATGGTGTGGGTTTTGAAGAGATGGCGCATTGGAACGGGTTTCTTTCGGGTTTGCCTCGTGTTCTCGAGCCCCAAGGCGTTCCTGCTGTGTATGGTGGTTATAACGGCGGTAGTGGTGGGCTTTTTCTGGTCTCTGGGTGCTCTCTCGCTTTTTGACTTTATGCACAAACTTATAGTGTGTCGACTGCGGACAAACGCCGTCTACTGTACATACAAACTGTGTATAGGCGGACCGGTGTAATCACGGTAGGATGATCACCTGGCAAGTGGAACACCTAACGGTGCTTGAGCAGCCAAAGGGTACTTAAATGAGATGCCCATAATTTCGAGACTCGCACAGGCAGAAAAGCTGGAGAGTCAAGGCGAACTATGCGCAGTGCAGATAAGAATACACAAGTGCGTTTCTGTATTTGGGTTGGGCAATCTGATATATATTGCTATCACGCACCCTAATATCGTAATATATTAGTATGGTGTGGATTAGTAATTCTGGAACATATTCGAGTCAGTGTTCATCTAGGGTTGTAGTTCTGTCAGACGAGGACGACATACTTTCTTTTGGGTGCCAGAAAATATGATTATGGACTCTTTGCTCTAGGGATTGCACCGGTTTCCCCAATCAGTGGTATATTTCAGCAGATACTGCACGTATACCGTCTGTATAGCCATGCGGGCTTATGCGCGTTGTTGTGACTGCCGCCGGTGCTCCAGCAACTTAGCATGAATCTGCTGAAGCTTCATCTGAATTTCGGTAAACGAATCTTGATATCTCTAGTAGTTAGATGCATAATGTAGAACCGTGCCCACTCCCTCCTCACTAATACTAAGTAAAAGCCATACCGTTCACGCCATCCAACCTCTTTGCTAGGCCAGCCATCCGATCGACCGCCTCTATCATCTCTGGCGGTTTGGACTTTTCGAGATAATATTGTAGTTCTGTGACCGTGTTAGGTTCTCAGCTTCTTCATCGGGAGATGTACACAGCGTGCGTACGGAATACTAATCTCTCTAATTCGGCACCGACAGCTAATTGTGACTGCTGCACCTGATATAGCTTCTCCGTCGTTGTTTGAACTGTAGGCGCAAGGAGAGTCTCGATACCCCGGGCTAGGGGATCGAAGGGTTCACTTGTGGAGCCTGAGACACTGGATGTGAGGCCCGGAGAGGGGATTGCTTGGGAGTTGTCGATGTGTGAGGATTCGGACGTCATGTCGTCTTACAAGAAGTGTTTGTCAAAGGGGGAAGGAACAGTGGCTTGAGGGACCCCACAGTATGCAACCCCACATTTTTATTTGAGAAGTGCATAATTTCTAATATCTCGGTAAATTCCGCCCATCGCGTTTAACCGTCAAGCTGCAGCTTGATACAAGACATCCATGATCACAGTCACTACAGATAGTCATCTCCTGGATAATAGCGACGCCGGTGGGGTGATATCAAGATGATCAAGGCTATCTTTTACAGCCAGTTTCTGCCTGAGGGTGGTAAGTTTCTATAAGCTCCCATAAACCGCAAACGAAGAAGATAACGAACTGGTTTCCTCCATTCAGGACCCAAAGTCCTCCACCAAGTTCCTGACGGCTCTGTCGTAGCCACTCCTACCACCCCAACTCCTACCCTCTTCAACTTCGAGAGCATCTCCAAATTTGTAATCCCACAACACGAATTCTGCAACCGGCTCATGACCGTCACAAAAGACGGCTACCGGATCCTCGGCCACCCAATCCGAATCTACGACGAGAGCAAATACAAGCGCAATGATTTCATCTTCAACTTTGCCATTGTGCTGGAGGAGGATGCGGATATGAGTAGCTATAAGGCTGTAGTTACGAAGTTGGCCAGGCTGTTCAGGGCGCTGGAGGAGCAGAGCCAGTTTTTGAGTTCTCAGACGGCCGTGAATGGGGCGCCGGGGAGGGGAGGGAAGGTGTTTGCCATGATTGAGCAGATTTTGGAGGATCTCAATAACTACTGTGAATGCATGATTCCGATCGGTGAGTACGCGCCATGCTATATATAGTATTGGCAATTTAGTGGAACTAATCCTTCTGCTTGCACAGACGAATCCAACACAATCAACATTAAGCTCTTCCCAAAATACCCCCCACCACCCCCCGTTAAAGCCTACCACGTCCCAATCTCCACTGTCAACCTCAAGAAGCTAATGGACGTAAATTGGGACCTAACTATGCAAAAAGTACGTCCCCCGTTGCTTCCCTGCACATCTCATCTAAAACCACACTCCATTTACCACCATCACTAACCTCTACCCCATCCACGTAGATAGTCCCCAACATAAACGGCCTCTCCTCGGTCCGCCAAATCGCCCAACTCTCCGAATGCTCTTATCGCCTAACCAAAAACGCAGTCTCCCACCTCCTCTACTACGGCTGCCTCATCCTTCTCGACACCTTCTCCTTTAGCGCCATCTACGCGCCCACCGCCGAATTTTCCACCCTTGTCTCTGACAAGGCCATGCAGGAGGAATGCGCTGCATACATCACTATCCCCGGCACAACGGAACCGCTGCAAACAACGATGATTGTGAGCTTGTATGCGAGTCTGAGACAGGGGCTTCACGTGAAGGGGTGGTGTATTGAGCATGCGCGGTTTTTAGGTGGGGTGGATGTTAGGAGGTTTATTACGTTCGGGGTGATTAAGG
This sequence comes from Nothomitra cinnamomea, assembly GCA_022345685.2. Lineage (NCBI taxonomy): Eukaryota > Fungi > Ascomycota > Geoglossomycetes > Nothomitra > Nothomitra cinnamomea. The sequence goes on along the minus strand of JAJDMX020000004.1, from coordinate 90,131 downwards.
GGTTCTTATACAGGGTGCATAAGTACGCCATCAAGTCCACTGATGGTGCGTCGCCGCCAGTGGTAGATGTGGGTGGTGGTGCGACTACGGTTGTTGGAAAAGGAATTGCAGCAACTGTCACGGCAACCGCTACAGCGGCGACTGTAGTGGGGTTAAGTGAGGAAGAGAAGAGGAAAATAGGGGAGTTGCCGTTGTTGGCAAAGTATCTGGATGGCACGCATTGTCTGGATGAGATATGTACAGATCTAGGGTGGAGTGAGAGGGATATTCTTCGGAAGTTGGGCGCTTATGGCGATGTACAGATAATTCACAAGTGAACCATGCTTAAAGAGAGGTCTGGCGTCTCGGTCTGGCGTTGAATGAGCTCCCTTCGGCATCATTTGATGAATCACATATAGGGCGAGCCAGGTTCCATTTACATTCTTCCGATTTAAATCGCCCCAAATGAACACCTAATAACAAGCCAAGCAAAGAAGTAAAAGGAGGTCAATGAGAAAGGCACTTCGAAAGCAAGGAGATTGTTCCTATGACCAGGATGTGAGAAACGACTCTTCTAACTAAAAAGGTCTGATGATGATGCCGCCTATCATAGCGTCCTTTGAAAACGAAGACATCCCATGAAATGAACGGCACTAGGTATTTCGCACCATCGCATAATGTGTAGTAGTAGCAAGAATTCCAACCCAAGGCGATCAACCTGAAGAAACCCAATTCAACACATTATTGTGCCCTAATCAATGGTCATTCGGCTTGGTACAGGCCCGTGTGTCATGTTCGGCAACTCAGTCATCGTATTCTTCTCTTCGTCACTCTCCAATTTCCGGCTGGTGATATGCGGCTTTAGGCCCTTGTCGAAATTGAGTGTGCAAGCGATAGCATTGGCAATGGTCAGGACGATGAGAATCACCGTGATGACGGCAAAAGTGGTTAGCGAGCGCCTAGCTGGGAGGTAGTTTTTCGCTCGCGATGGCTGATACATGCGAACAAGCTTGAATAGGAAGTATGCAAGGGCCGCAAAGTAGAGGAACTGGAAGGGAGATCAGATGAGTTCGTGTACGAGTAGGGAGAATGTACGGTACTTACAATGATGAGAATCATGCCGGTCTTGCTCTCTCTTCGGGTCCAGTAGGCTGCTAGAACAAGGATAGCGATTGTGGCCGGGATGACGGCAATTGTAAGACCGAATTCGACATCACGAAGATTGAGAACAATGACGATGAACTGGACAGTAAAACCAAGGAAGAAGAAGAAGTCGAACTTCAATAGAGCGATATAGATCTGTTCGCCGCACTGGTCAGCAATGCTTCAATTGATTTCATCGGCATGCTACAGGTATGACAATATCTCACCTGGAAGGTCAAGTATCTCCTCTTCATCCTCAAATCGGCACTGATGTGCTTGTAAATGGTCCAGGCAAACTCATCGTAAAGCTTCCAGGCAATTACAGACATCAAAAGCGTACTCAAAGCAATCACACAGGGAACGGCAATCAGGAAAGGTCGGCAGGTAATCCAGATATCTCTATTCGGATCGACCAGGGCCCATCCCTCCAATGCTGTGATTGCCCGGTGGATTTGGTCCATCTGCACGGAAGCATACACAAGAAGTCCTAGATTATAAATGCATAGTCCAATGATCTGAATCGTGTTCTTCATGCGTAACGCGTCATAGACAAGGACAAGCTCGTACAAGAACCCAAAGATGAACAGGGTGAGATAAGTCGGAATCGTCCGCGATTGAGCTTTTGCCGAAGCGCCATCCCTAAGACTGGTCTGGAATTGGGCGAAGATATATCTGGAGATATCAGGTATTAGTGTATTGTTTTGGGATCCGATTAATTCTTCCAAATTCAACATTCCAAAGCAATCTTCTCATCATAATCACGACAAATGCACGAAAGCTAAGGAACAGGAGAACTTACCCTTCAAACGCCAACACTATCGCAGCCTGAATGCAGGCAATGATGAGGAACGCCCAAGTCCATACTGAATTCGGTTTGTACATTCTGAGTACCTTCGGCCTACTGCCAGCGGAGGCCGCGGTGTAAGGGTCCCGGCGATGGTACCCGGAAATGTAGGGCTGATTGAACCGGTCAGCTGCCTGGCCTCCGAGGAGGGAGTTGGCTTCTTGGTTATGTATGTTGATGTTATGTCTCTGGTTGAATGTGATGCTCGTAGCCGAAAAAGGGAGGGCTGCGTGTACACGTCGGCAAACGAGTATTTATAAAGTTTCAGCTCTTGGAATCGACTCAGTTGGCGAACAACCGAATTCTACTGGCAGGTTGAGATGTTCGAAGGGTGGTGGATAGCCGTTTTGTAGGATGCGAGTTGGACTAAATCTCTCGGACCGCACGTTCGAGTTGTGCTTGCGACGAGTTCGAGGGTGTGAAACAACGACCAACGTCTCCCAGATTAGACGTAACAACACGAACGAACAATAGGAGAAAGTCGTAAGAAATTGGGTAATAGGGTGTGTAGATGTCACACAAAAAGGATACAACGAGTGGCAGGAAGTTGGAGGAGGAGCAGACCCGCTGGTTTTGACGGCTCGAGAGGTGTGCAGGATATGGATGAGATGGTGAGACGAAGAAAATTGGCAGCCGAGCTAGGCCCTTTAGGGTGTTGAGGCTAGCGACTTGTTGCCTTCAGCAGATGCCCTCTCTCCTCAGTAGGGAATATGGCGAAACGCTTTACAAATCGTCCGACTCCTTTCAGCTCGTGAGGGAACTTTCATATGTTCGTCGGCCAGATTTACACTCTTCTTCTCGTCTTATTCATACGGCAATCTGCACGGTTGGGGGCTGAGTCGAGATCTTCCCTCAATTTTCATAATGGCCAGCCTTGCACAGCGCGGTGTTGCATAGCCGCGACGGCACTGTTACTATATCGGGACCAGCATCGTCGAGGACGGGCACCATGTTACCGTCAAACATTCCATACCAATGCCGGTAGACGCGCTAAATGCACATAAAGCTGCCGAGCCGCCATAGCCATAGTACAGGCATTGCCAAACAAAGACCCGTGAATAGATCGGATTCGTGTTATCCGATCAATCGTCGTAGACAGTGTAGGCAGCATACTCTACATGCTCTTGGCTGCTCTATGCATAGACCAGTTGCACGCCTAATCCATACACAGTACTCCGTAGTGCACTCTTCAGCAGGCAATCTCTAGCAGACACGCCAAGACCTCTCTTGATCAGGGCAAACACACCAAAACAATACGTATATACTGCGTATCTACTCCGTATCCCAGGTGAAATGTCGGGCCAAGCGAGACAGCCACACTCAGCCCTAACGAACCCACGCACATTGCTTCTTCCATCTCTACTCCGTACCGTGACTTACGATCGCATCGAGCCCCGAGGCTGAGCTATTCCCCCACACACAAGAAACCCATCATGATGACTGGTCAGTAGCATCTCTCTTCACGTTCGACATGCGCAAATTGACATGATACAGACGAAGCCACTCTCGAGGTCCTTGCGCGAGATGGTTCCATGAATTAGTGAGCTTTTACCACCACCTCTACGAGATCACATAATATCGTACTAACCTGAGTGCAGTGCGGACTGGCCGCTGCTGCTTGGGCGATTGCTGTCACGATTGGATAAAGTACCGTGTAACTGTCAAGTAAGAGAGCGTCATGGCTAATGGCATATCTAGATTGTCCACAATGACTTCCCTGCCATAACCCTCCAATCAAGTCCACCCACTTCAATAAATCGAAGGACATCCACCCAAGAAGCTCTATTAAGTCAAGGAACAGTTTTAAGTCAAGACAACCTCAGTGACTCTCAGAAAGAAAACGCAACCCCACAATCCCCGCCAAAATCGCCCTTACACCGTCCCTCCGTCCCTCTCTTCTCCGCTTCCTCCCCAAGCCTTCCGCCCAACGACAAAGCCCCAGCCATCACCACAACAAATCCCGGCTCTCTCCCGCCACCCCTCTCTGCCCAACTCGTATCCATCAAAGATACCCTCCGCAACAACTTCTCCCAATCCCCGCCACACACTATCCAACGCCTCGCTGAACTCCTTCTCTACCCACGAAAGCACTACCGCAACCTCCCCTCCTACATCCGCGCCCTCGACCGCGTCGTCTCCGTCTCCTCCGGCGCAGACATCTTCCCTCTTCCTACGGCCACCCACCCCAACGCCGCTGACGGAACCAACAACCTCATAAACGGCACCGGCACCATAATCGGCGGTGGAGGCTCAGCCGGCGGCCTCGGCAGCGACGAGAGTTTGGGAGGCGCCTTACTGACGCCTATACCGTGGCTGCAGAACTCACCGTCCCTTGGACAGGGTGAAGTGAAGACGGAGAGTACGATGATGGTTGATGGACCGAACGGCGCAGGGAGCATTGAGACGGTGTCGATTTCATTGAATAGAGGGCTAAGTGGCACTCCGCAATCGGATGCGGGTGGTATCTCGAAGGGGGAATTGCTGAGACAGGAGCAGAAGGCCGGGGTTGTGCCCGTTTCGCAGATTGCGAGGAAGTCGGCAGCGTCGGGTCAGAGTAGAGCGAGTGGTAGTGCCTGTGCTGAGGAAGAGGAGACGGAGGAACAGCCGCATGCTCGCGGGCCTGATGAGGTGGGGATGAGTGACTTGGGACTGCAGAAGGGGGCTAAGGGCAGATTTGATGTTGAGGCTGCTTTGGGGCGGTCGGTGCTGCATATTGACGAGACTGAGGATAAGGATTTCGAGTAGAACTTGGACAAAACGGCCGGATTTCTGACTTTTTCTTGCACCTTAAAACACTGTGGACTATCGGCGCTAAGGTTTCTGTACTGATCTTGATATGAAAGTGAAAAACGATATCCACGAATGCCACGATAGCTATGCCTAGACATCAGACAGAGGATCGGCACCTAGATATCATGGAATTCTTCGTATTAATCGCACTTTCTTTGTGATTTATATTCTACTTTCGCTGAACCAATGCTAGCATTACACCCTACGAACCGCCAAGGGCACATCCCATATATCCGCAGAAGAGCATTTTAAGCAGAGTCCAAAGCCCTACATCTTAATAGAGATATCATGCGCATCCAACCCAACCGCCACCATGGCAAGAACTGCCGCATAAGCCACTAGTACCCCGGTGGCCTGCAACGAAGTGAAATCCAGCGTCCTCAGTGTAAGATTTATCCCACCCGTCAGGAGATTCGACTGCCACGAATCCCTCATCAGCTAATTCCCAACCTCACTCGGGGGACGACTCACCAGCAAGAAAATAGCAAGCCCATTCCTATTAAACGCATGCAACAGCCTGCTAACAGTGAAGCCATAGTGCTGTAATTCCTCGGCTGGCGTAGCCCGGGGGGGTGGGGCAGGGAAGAAGAAGATTTCAATTAGGTAGAAGAATGTTAGTTGGGTTGTGTTGAAGGCTGCCACCCAGAGGAAGTAAGGGAGGTTCGCGAGACGGCGGGAGACTTGAAGGCCCAAGCCGTAGTCTAAACGTGTGGAGAGCTCAAAGAGACATATCCAGAGGACGGACCATCCGAGGAGGGCATAGAAGAGTTGAAGGCGCTTGAGTCTCGGGGATGAGGTGGTTGCGGGAGTGCTTGTTGGGGTTTGCTTCTTCATGATAGAGAGGTTTCGTGGAACGACGTACATCCCGGTTGCTTGTCCGGCGAGGAAAATGGCTAGGTAGCCAAAGAAGGAGAAGATCCCTTCGCGGTTTTGGGAGAGGAGGCCGGTTCGTTCGGCCGTCAGGATGTAGGCTTTTAAGTCTGTGAATTGTAGGGTAGCTTCATATGCGATGCCTAGAAGGATGGAGAGTGCAGCGTACGATGGGATGTACGCGAAGAGGGTCTGGAAGAGAGCCACGAATGGCGGAATGAAGCCCAGTGTGAAGAAAAAATTCCAGTGCACGCCGTATTCGCTGACATGCTCGGCGTAGTCGAGACCCTTGACGCTGTAGAGACGCACAGCGCCGAGCACGAGTAGCGGGACGGAATGCCGCACTGCGTTGTACAGTCTCTCTCTTAACGGCGTGGACTTGCCAGTATACTGTTCCTTCAATACTAGTCTCGCGCCAACCAGACCAGCTGAGAAGACGAACGAGCCAACGCCAAGATCCATTAGGGATGTTCCCCAGTTCTCGACTTTCGCGAACCGTCGAGGAAAAACTTTGAAATCCACGGCTAAGATAGCCAAACACGTAATGACCATCATGCACCCGCGGTAGGTCGTAAGGAAAGCTTTTCTGGGGAAGGGTTCCTCCGTAGTCTTTGCATCCTCGACCTTCCCATTCGCCTTGGAAATCGGTGGTTTCGCCTTCTTGTACCTTGGTATAGCAAGCGGGACTGCAAAGTATATGAAGACAGCCGGCGAGACAAGGAGGATATTAAGTAATAGCGGGGACGGGGAGTATATTGTTATTGCTGCTAGTATCGCCCCGCAGTTCAATAGGAAGTCCATTAGGAAGCCTCGGGGGCCATAGGGCGTAAAAGAAGATCGTCGAGACTGTAGGACCGACCATAGTATCACCGCAGCCTACCACCCAAATACCGTCAGCTTTGTTTACCAAGCTCGGAGGGAGGGCATTTGAGGATGAGACTCACCGGCGCAACCGCTGTGACGGTGTTAATTTCAGGGATTGAACCTCCCGTAAGGTTAGACACAAAGTCCTCCTTCAAGGCCTTGTAGCTGTTTGCCATGACTGGGGGCGCTATGAGCAGTAGATTTGGAAAAGTCGTAATGCCATTGAACGCTTCTAGGAAGGATAGATGCTACCAGTCTATAATTTGGTGTTCCCCGGTGTTGACAGATCTAACGGCTACCCGTTCCTGCATATACTTGCTTGCATATGTAAGCAGCACGTGGTGATAACGATAAAGTAATCATTAAATGCCACTAAGGCGCAATAAGGCGTAGTGGCGGGGAATGGGTCATTTGGATGGATTTTGTCATACACAGCTATAAGACTCCTTCCCACTGCTAATGAGGTCTTCCATTAATACATCTATCTGCTGGTAGTCTGCAGAATGTCCTCCTTTACCGAGATCCCTGTTCTTGACCTCTCCTTAGCCCGTTCGGTGGAGGCGAAACCGCAATTCCTCGAGGAACTTCGATATGCTTTGCTCGAGGTCGGCTTCTTATATCTCAAGAACACTGGAATAAATGATGCACTTGCTGAGGATGTCATGGAGCAAGGCAAGGCCTTCTTCGACCTTCCAGTGGAGTCTAAACTTCAGATTGAGATGAAGAATGGTTAGTCTACGCTGCTAATGAACCTGAGTGGTGCAATGGGGCTGATCTCATATCTCCTATGTCCAGCACCAAGCTTTCTAGGTTACAGCAGGCTAGGGAATGAGATGTAACTAAAATGGAAAGTCCCAAACTTCTGTGAGATTCTACTAAAGCAACCACTCTGTTTGGCAGAACCAAGTTTGCGACGGACTGGCGTGAGCAGATTGATATCTCTACCAACCACCGTCCCCGAACTCCAGACCAACCTCTCTATTACAACCTCCTCGGACCAAACCAATGGCCAGATTCAAAGTAAGACGTTGCCCGACATCCATGTATATAGTCACTAACCGTATAGACTGCTACCGTCCTTCCGGCCTGTCTATGAGGAGTATTTAACCCAAATGGGTGATATTTCCATGTTCTTCATGTCTCTTGTTGCTGAAGCCATTGGCCTTCCATCAAACGCTTTTGACCGCTTCTTCGACGAAGCCCAACAACACAAGATCAAGATCATCAAGTACCCTGACCTCGCCGAATTGGGCGCTGCGGCAGAGGGCAAAACCGAAGTTCAAGGCGTCGGACCGCATAAAGACTCTATGTTGACTAGTTATCTCCTCCAAGCAACAGAGCATGAAGGCCTGCAAGTTCAGAATATCGAAGGCCAGTGGATCGACTGCCCTCCTATAAAAGGGACTTTGGTTGTTGCCATCGGGCAAGGTCTTGAAGCGCTAACGCAAGGAGTATGTGCGTCCACTACGCATCGCGTGCTTTCTCCTGCTGCAGGCTCGGGAGCGCGAGTCAGCATACCGTTCTTCCAAGGTGTTAGCTATGACGCGACATTCGAGTCGATGGAAGTGCCTAAGGAGGTCTTAGCCTTGAAAGAGAAGGTCGTCGAGCGCAATGGAGGGAGGAGCGACGACGTGGAGTTTACCTTCACAGCCAGGCGCTATAAACATCTCGGAGAAGCCACTCTGATGAATAGAATCAAGAGTCATCCGGATGTTAGTGAAAGATGGGTGAGCTTGAAAGTATATCATACTATCTGCACAGTAGCTAACATTTCGTGCCTTGTAGTATCCAGACTTGCTAAAGAAGGTACGGGAGCAGCAGCAGGCGAAAGAAGCGCAAGAAAGGGAGACTGTGCAAAAAGATGAGAAGGATATAGAAAAGATGAATCCGCTTGGCATTCGTGGGCAAACAACGGCTGTGGAAGCGCACTGATCATGTGCATATATGTATAGGTTGGTCAAGCATGAAATGGAATCCAATTGGACGTTCAATTCTAAATACGAATATATCTCACCCATCGCAAGGGAGTGTGGGTGAGCATCAGGGCAAGTTGCAATGAAGTTGAAACTAGCGATAGCCTGGTAGGAACTAGTACTTGCAGAGGATGTAGAAAGGCAGGAAGGGGAGAGCTTACGAGAGGCAAGCATGGTTGTTGGCACTGACAGACCTCCTTCCTCTATCACTTGGTAGGGTGTTCCACGTATTGGGAAGGGGGCCAAGGGGGGTCATAAGTGAATTAAAAGGCTCTCAGGGAAATATCGGGTTAGTGGCCGTGACGGGAGGGTCCTAATCCAACGGAGCCTAACCAATTCCTCAATTCAGGCCAAAGGCTATGGTTCGATCCTAGGCACCTGGCGGTTGAGTCTGACTGATTTTTTAATTTCTCACCGGCGATAGCCACTGGCGCTGCTAAAACTTTATCAACTTTTTCGCCTTCCATCCCCATCGTCGTGCGCTTGTACCCGCTGAATAAGCTTGTAGATTTTGTGGTGTTGATAGAGATAATTGTGAGGCTCAGAATGCTTAGCACACCCCTAAATAGGCTTAGCGCTCTCCGAACCCATGAAAGATGGAAACTGTCCTCAACTCCTAACCGTTCCGCAATACAAATTTCCAAACCACCAAAAACCATTTCATTTCCGACCCAGTCATTCCCTTTCGCCGAGAATTCAGCTAGATAATATATAGCAATGGTAGGTCACTTATCTGCCTTCCAAGGCACTTAACGCCCGCGTCCGCTCGAGAATGAGGACAAGACGTTCCAATAGCCCGTCTAGTTACATTCACTTCCAATCACCACTTGCATCGCAAGTTGTATATGACTCATAATGGCGACTGACATACTTGCCCTAGTCTTCTCCACCACCATCATCTCCAATCAGTCCCCCAGCGGCCGCATCTGGCAGAGATATCGGTCGGCCGTCGTCTCCTACACCTCCAGGCGGCCCAAAGACCGCAATTCGTCGCAAGGCGGCTGCCGATCGGGCAGACAAGGTCGCAAATGCGAGGCCTAGCAGCACAAGAGCAGCGGGCGCTGGCGGCAGCAGCAGCACTATGCTGAGTACGTAGCAACTTTATTCCATTTCCCGGGGCCAACCAGAGCAGGGACTTCATGCAGAAGACGGCACTCATAGGATGGGCCACACAATTTGGGCATCAATATATTACCGCCTATAACTAACATCTGTGTGGATGGAATAGAACTCTACACCGACGAATCTCCTGGTTTGAAGGTCGATCCCGTCATCGTGCTGGTGTTGAGCTTAGGATTCATCTTCAGCGTTGTTGCATTGCATAGTAAGTCCTGCATCGCTGTGGACTTCCCCTCTAGGACACACTTCGATGGGGACTAGTTGGAAGCGCTGGGCGTCGTTCAGTCTGGTTCTAACATCTTTTGCAGTCATTGCCAAGGTTACAAGAAAACTCTCCAGTGGTTAGATTGGATGGGGCGACGAGTAGTGGAATGGAGTGAATTGCGGGATAAGCGGACGGTTCTTAAGTCGGTACACGGCTAGGAATAATGTTGGAAGGGACATAGTGCCGGAGATCTTGCGGTTTCTTTCTGTTCCTGAGAGCCTGTTGCGCTTCACTGGGAACTGAAATTCCTCCTAGATATCCTCCTGGTCGAGACTAGTAATGCTCTCTGCTGCGAAATTTTATCTCATCCAGATTCAAAAGTTTCTTCTTCACGCTAAATGGATATCAGATATCACAAAGAAAATGTACAAAATCACTTTCTGCTCTTGGGGTCCTCTGGAAAGAGATATATTTTGCATGTTTGAACACATTAGCACACCATTCCGGCCAGAATCTAGCTATGCAAATCTTGTTTCCACATCTTTCGTTGGCCCCCAAAGCCCAACAAGACTAGTAAGGCGGTTTACTCTAAGGACCACCTACGCCGAGCTTATTCTAGATGCATTGTGAAAGCAGTAAACAGCTTCCAGGGAGCTGAAAGGACAACTTCTCGGATCCTGAACAAAGAGCTAAAGCATCTCTATAGAACACGATCCACAGCCTATTTAAACTCTTACTCACTTCGTAGCGAAAATCCTGAGTCAATCCTCAATGCATCTCAAGGAATCAAGCTCCAAAAGCTTCTCCCACTCTTAAGCAAACCTGTCTCAACTGATGGACTTCCACTAGAGGTGCGGACATAAAAACCTAGGATTCCTAGACAGCGGGACCTCTGACATTGAAATGTAGGAAGTAATGCGTCCACCTCAAAATCGCCCACAAGGGTCCACCTTACGACATTGCGTGCTTCGAGCGTCCAGAGCGCGAAGACGTCAACGCCCGAACACCCGCGCGCGGCGCGAAAGAAGAAGAGTTTCCAAAGAAGGAAGAGGAGCTTAATAGAAGGGAACATGGGATCAAGGAAGTGAGAAAGAAGTTGGAGGGAAATAGGGAGAGGTTTGAGTATCGGAGGGCGGAGAAGAAACTATTTAACCGGTATTAAGGGATAGCCTTGGAGCTTAAGAGGGTAGGGAGGGTGAGAGGCTGATTATGCGGACTAAGATGGTGAGGGTGATTCGGATTGTGAGTGCATTCGACACATGCGGTTCTCGTGAATCACGAAAGATGGAGACGTGGACGCTTAAGGAACAAGTTTAGCCTTGGAATATGCAATATCTCTTCAAGGGTGATGAATCAAATAATCGTTTCCCGGCTAAGGCCATGCGAGTTGAATTGAAACGTATATTTGCATTTGCTACATACGCAAGTAAGAAAATGTGAACATCTGATTTAGCCAGAGTAGCAGTACCGCCACTGCGGCCAGATGATCCTCTTTTCACCCATCCTACCGCCGACCAACAACTCTATCCCTTACCAACCCATCATCCCCGGGAGCATGAAAAGAGATTAGTAGAAAGTTGATGGTCTCTTGGACACGTACAACTTCTTGCCAAGTCCCTTAGAAACACGGTGAGGTAGTGGGAATTTGAGATCTTTGGTGAGGAGTTGCTTGATGTATGGTCGCTTTACGTCGTCGGTCTTCTCGATCTCGATAACTTTTAGGATCTAGAGAAACGGTTAAGACTAACTTTTAGGCGTAAAGTACAGTAAGTTTATTTCCGCTAACTTACATGAATGGACCTAAATCGTGCACGATGTCTGGCAGCCATGTCTTGATAGAGAGCCTCAACTGCGTCGGTTCTAGACATCTCTCGATACTCCTTGTACATGTTGTGGGTACCGGAACGAGAATCATAGCGGATCCAGATGCCGAAGTTCTTGACCCTCAGAGGGCGCTTCTCATGGATCTAGGTAGTAGTTTGCAAAGTCAGCCAATTTTTCTTGGAGAAAAGGAATTTGAATCTGCAATTTCGAGTAATCTCTGTACGCACCACGTTCAAGCTAACAATCTCGCCATTTGCTTTCTTAACCTTACGTAGCTTCATCAGGAAGTACCAGAATCTTGACTTTGCGACAACATCGTTGGGCGCGAATATACGCATGCGGTAGAGTTTAGGAGTGGGGTTGGCCTCTGAGGGTAAGTGGCGCCCGACCACTTGGTATTCAGTAAGTCGACCTGCAAAAATAGAGCCATCAGCTGTTCATTCCTTCACTCGACATAAACAACTTCCAGCTCCTGGAGGGTTCCCCCAATTCCAAGCTTAGCAACCATTATCAAATATGGATCGTTGCAGACCGTCCTAAGCCAGTGCATTAAAGTAGAGTCAAATGCTAATGTCGCTAGGCTACTACAGAACCACGATAAACAATCCGCTGCAGGCTCCATAGTTAACTAGACAAGCCATTGACTGCCTGTTCGTTTCCACCGCAATTGGCACAGCCAAGAGGTTTCACCCAACCACTAGCTTGTCCGCTGAAAGCCATACTTATTGTCTGATCGTTCCAAGGGTTGGAGGTTTTTCGTCCAAAGCAACTGTCGCAATCCAAGTCTACGAAGTAATGAAAGTTTCTGCTTACCCATCTTCGAGTAGTCAGTATGATATTCCTTGTGGTTGCTTAAATTGGGAACTTACTTTATCGGCGTCGCGTTGTCGATGTCGATAGATGTCGTCGGTCGAGGTATTTGGTGAAGTGTAGCTTAGCGAAGGACTGCCCTTGAGTTCGTGTGTGTAGGGTTTCTGCCCTTTGGCACTGCCAAGACGCTAACACGGAGCCGCATCAACATCCCGCTTACCTCAATTAGATATCAGCGACTATCTCAAAGAAATGGGTTCCTTGGAAAAATATACCAAGCTCTTTAGACCAAAGGGTTTCTTGCCGCGATATCAGTTTGCCAACTAGCACAGGGCTCTGTTGAGGGCCGAGGTTCCCTGCGATAGCTCCCAATATGGATGAAGTGTTTTCGGATTTCCACAGAGCATACAGCAACTGGTCTGGCCCATTACTCGCGTCAACCCTTTCTCCGGTCCCTCCTCTCTCGAGCCCTGACCGGCTTGAGAGATTTTATGATGCTAGTGATGATTATCAAATCCAACAGGATGTGCGCTATCGGGTACAGCGCCCTAACCTCCCCAGCGAAGAGAGTGAAGCTTGGGTGGACCTCTACGTAGCCTACTGGAAAGCAATTAGGCTCTTGCTGCAAGCGGGGGAGATGATAGGAAAGGGGAAAGGAAGCCACGCCGACTGGACAAAGGTTTATGAAGCCTGGAAGGGGGTTACGAACGCGCTGGTTAAGGGCTACCAAGAGGGAGGTTTTCAGGCCTGGACAGTCCCATGTTTATATATTGTTGGAAAATATCTAAGGATATATGCCATAATAGCCGACGAACAGGTCAATAGCAAGAAGGGGGTCAATACGTATGCCTCGGAACTTCAGGACGATGTTGTTGGGGACCTTGGCAAGAATGAGAAACTGGAAGATGCCGCCAGGATCCTAAATAAGATTTTTCAAACATGCATCAATGATAGGTACGTAGCTGTATAGCCCAGACAGTCTCAACCCTATTGTACAGACTATGGTCATGCTAAAATGCTTCCTATCTCGCCAGATCACCACTTGAGGATTCGAGAAAATGGGCGTTATATTATATGATGAGCCTCCTATTCAAAACGTATTTTAAGGTAGCTAACTTATTGACCCACTTGCTTGCTGTCTTGCTTACGAAAAATTGTGGGATTCAAGCTTAGTAAGATTCATCTCTCGAAAAATATTCTCGCGGCCCTGGACGCTACATCAAGCGACATGCCTCCCCTAGAAGCGTTTCCAAAATCACACACCGTCACATTTAGATATTATGTCGGTGTGATTTCATTTCTGCAGGAAGACTACGTGAAGGTATTTCCTACATATTGATGCTTTGCACATAACGAGACTTTGACTGATACTTAATCACCACATCTAGGCTGAAGAAAATCTTACCGAAGCATGGAAAATGTGCCATAAAGACGCTCAGAAGAATCGAGAGTACGTCTCTCTAGAGTACTATCAACCCTCTTTCCAGTTTCACAAACGAAGAGTCTTAATCGTTACTGCAACCACACTAAAGACTAACAAATCATCCAAAATTAGACTGATCCTGTCATATCTCATCCCCACACGCCTAATAACATCCCATACACTCCCATCGCAGGCTTTCCTTACACCATTTCCCCGTTTACAAAAGCTCTTTACTCCACTCTGCCAAGCCATCAAGAGGGCTGATCTTGCCGCATTTGACGCTGCCCTCATTGCCGGTGAAGATCAATTCGTTAAGCGGCGTATCTATCTCACGCTCGAGCGTGGCCGCGACGTCGCGTTGCGCAATCTAGTACGGAAGGTGCACCTCGCGAATGGCTTTCAAACGGACCAGAATGGCCAGCAAGTTCGAAGGACCAGAATCGCAATTCCAGATGTTCAAGTTGCTATTTCGATGTCTTCTGGACTCAAGGGTGGCGCCTTGGTGGAGAGAGATGAGGTGGAGTGTTTGTTAGCTGGTCTGATCTACAAAGTACGCTATGACTTTCATCGTTGGCTGCCTCAGCGTTTGCCTAACCTTAGGCAACCCCTTTTCTTCGATCCCTCGCTTAAGCCCTATCTTTTGCCACGTCACAACCCTCATCACGCATATGCCCTCGCTGACTCGTTCCCATCCATTAAGGGACTCTTGAAAGGCTACATCTCCCGAGAACACGAAAAGTTGGTGGTGAGCCCCAAAGGCAACGCTTTTCCGGGTACTGGCGTTTGATTTAGCCTCACCTTGCATTTTCTCTTTCACCGTCGTCCGTTTGCCCACGCATGTGCAGGGAACAAGGGTCTTGAGGCGCCCAACTATGACTGTTTTCTTCGTACGGAGTACACCATATCGATAGGAAATTCTAAGGCGTTTTCGTTTTGGTTGGGGTGCATATCACCGGCTCGGAGTATCAACTTTCGCGAAAATGTCTTATCGAGCTCCAGATCAATCCTGTCTGCCTACGGAGCTCAAAATCTTTGTCTTATCCTAGGACAATTTTCAATCCCGAGGTTGCGGTAAACTCAATTCAAGGCAAGGTTGTTCGAAAACAGGGCTTACGGAGCTAAATTTTAGATCCACGGTGAGTCATACTCATGATACTGTATAAAAGTTATGAAGAGGGATAAAAATCCTTCCTTCTTTTCTTTTGCGTCTAGACTTCTCCGCATGCTCTTAAGGTGCTAGAAACCGTTTCTATTTGATAGGGTCGGTTTTGGGCTTACCCGAGGCGTAGAAAAGGAATAGCATATCTAGTTCTTTTTCAACTTCTCCGCACTCTATCTGTAAGAATCGGCTTTCTATTTGCCACGCTGTCTCATAGTTTGCAGCTGGGAAAAGCGGGGGCTCTCTCCCGAGACTCTGTGATGGGCATTTTCGGGAGGTGGTGTCGGCATTACAAAGAATTTGATGTGAGTTCGAAAATGGTGTGCCATACTCAAAAGTGCTCGGGGTCCAAGGTACGACTTCGGCGTAATGGAGTGTACCTCGCGTACTTACAGCCCTGACAAGGTGAAATTTTTAAAAATCATAAAGTGACACCGAAATCGTAAGCTATCCTAGTGGACAAGTAGCCGCGTAACCACTATCACGTAGTACTATCGTCACGGAGTCATCATATCACCAGATCCATGTAAACCCGAATCTCGGGATGAAGATAAAAAACTCGTTAATCTCTCGTAACATACACAAAGCGTACACACAAGCATGGCGCCTAAAGTCCGTGCTCGTAGTAAATAGGTGATAGATACAATTTGTTTCCTCTCCTCCTGTCCTTTACTTCTCTTTCTGTCTTGCATCCTCATTTCCAGAGGGGGTCAAGTAACGTCACTATCCTCGTGATCTTACTCCGTCTGGGCATTCATTATCAGACAAGGAAAGGAGGTATATGTGAGTAACGGATGGCCATACGAGAAAGATGAAGAGTATCGTAGACTTGCAACAGAAGAAACCAACAAGCCTCGCGGCCCAAAGTGTTTAAACAGGCTGACCGACCATAGACTTTTTGTCTTTTATCAGGAGAGCAAGGCAGAATGCAAGCATGCATGCGATAGAACAAAAACGGGCCCTCACCCACTTCTCATTTTCAGAGATGGGGGGCAAACTTTGGTAAAAATGAAAATCAAACCGCTCGGAAAGTAAAAATAAAAGCGGAAGCAGAAGCAAACGCAAAGCCCACCCGCAAAAATTCCAGGTTGTTGACCGATGTAAGGAAAGGAGTGATAACAGTAGCCCGCAGCAAGGCGAAAGGTGGCCAGTCAGGAGCCATGTTCCAGGGCTTCAACGACTCGCATAATCTCGTTCTTGCCAGAAGAGGACGGTAATATCATACAGTTCAAATATAGTAGTTAAGGAGGTAAACGCAGAAGAACTCCGTAACGAATCGCTGATGGTAATGATGGGAGTGGAATCTATCTATACAATGTGTGGTTGATTAATGAGAGTAGAGAACGTGATTGTGCGTATGCGTTGTCGAAGCAGTGTATGATGATTTGATGAAGTGGTATATGAGGATGAGAATGTGACAGAGGCGCGAGTGGATGTATGTTAAGCACACGTGGTCGTGCCTATGTTGTACGCGTGTAGACGGTGACAGAAGGAGGCGGAATTTGCACAGCGATTTATCAAGGGGAGCAAGACTCATCACCCTCAAAAACTCAGTGACACCGGAGAAGTGACTCGCGATGCAAGGAGATCATCCAGCCTAACGAGGCGTTCTCCTAGCATACGAGATTAGCTCTCTATTCCTGGCGGCATATAGAAGGGGAAACAAGGAAAGGAAAAGGCTCACGTAGCCCCGACAATATCATCCATATGATTACACATGGCCACGAACAAATCGAAAAACAGCTTTCCGCCGGCTTCCATTTCCACCTGCATCGTTCCGCTTCGCTTGAAGGTCGCGCGGCTTCGAATGATCAAGGCAAGGTAGTGCGCACGTAGTTTGCTGTCCGTATCAGGAGTGTTAGCGTACGCATACCTGGCGCTCGCCAGGATAGTGCTGCACTGGATCCCGCTTTGCAAGCCCTGTTTTCGTAGTGCGAGGCGCTTCAGCTCGTCGAGGCCGTACTTCTCGGCGGTGCAGTAGATGACCGTATCCTTGAGCAAGACGACACCGGTAGTGCTGTGGAAGATTGTGCTCTCCACACTGCCTCTGCCACCATTCCCCGTAGAATGAGCGTCCTCGAGTTCCCACACATTCTGGCGTTTGTTGAAATTGAGGCGTGGATAGTAGTCGCCCTTGTAAAGATATTCCAGAACTGACGAGAAGATCTCCGGTTCTTCTTCAGGCATATCGATTCGTCGAGCGTGAGCTTCGCGGAACTGGCCTCGACACGCAGCAGCGAAGAATGGAGAAATGCAGAGTACATCTTCGTGAGCGGCGAAGAGACGTTGCTCTCGACCGACAACAATTGTAATGATTGGAGACGTGAGAGTCCTATGGAGTAATATATCGCGTGAGCGACATAGAAAATCGATTCAAGAGATTTAGAGCTACTTACGGGCTTTGGAGATTCGTCTGCTGCTGCGGCGTTTTCGCAGTCTGACTCGACGTCTTTGAGACTGCATGTTCCCGAAATGAGCGTTTGTTCGTTCTGCTCGTTGATGCTTTCCGTCTTGTCTCTGTATATGATCTTCGTCCGAACATCTTGCCTTTATCGCACGACGGGAGAATCGGGTAAATGCAGAGAGTGAAGAACCAAACCCGATGCACGCAGGCAGAGAGAAGAAAGTAGGCAGTGAAAGACTGTTGTATTATCCTGAGCTTAACGCGACAGAGATGACATGAATCGGTTGTTTGAGAGATAAGACTTTCTCGCCGACCAATGACTTGATTGACCGAACGACGGACAAAAACTCCCAAATCTTCAAGATTTTGCCTCAGGTATCCCTTTTTCTCTAAAGCCCAAGATCCGTCCCTGTCGCTTGCTTTATACTCAACGTTTCGACGGCAGGCAGCCTTGTCCTACTTCTTAGATAAAGGGGCGGTGACCCATAGCAACGCTTTATTTTGCAAATTTGCCTTCGGTCGGCCGGTGGACGTGTACAGAACCGAGACCACGCGTTAAGTGGTTCGCGTGTTCCAGTGACTCTTCGCGCTGTCATGTGAGTCTGCTGCGGGGGACACGGACTGCCCAAAGTGATTTAGATGGAAACTTGCTCACAACCCCAGCAACACAACTTGATTAGTACGAGGTACCGGCACTAACCGGCCCCCAGCACGGCCGAACGATAAAGCCCCCCCCCTGGCTGCGCCCTGGCACATTCAAACCGAAGCCAGGGCTTTGGCCCACATATATAGTAGCTCATCAGCCCAGGCACCCGAAGCTTCACCACCGGCTTCTGCTAAACAATATCCAGTAACGATCGGTGGCGGAATGGGGTTTCAGCTGGAAGTGAGGCAAGGGTTGAGCGCACCTCTTTGCAAACGGGAGGGGAGCGAGGAGCAATGCTCTTAGTCATAGTCAGGCATGAAGGTGCGGGAGGAGGGCTGTGGAGAGCTCCAAACGGACGGCCAAACTGCACTAGCCTCACGCCTTTCCGAATTATCTCCATTTAGATTACAGGAGTAAGAAAAAGAAAATGGCCGAGACAGGACCGGGAAAAAAAGGCATCCAAGGGCTTGTGTAGCAATTGGATTCTTGCCCGTCGACCAGCATCACCGACACTTCTCACTCAGGACGCCTTGGCACTTTTGATGAGGACGCTGGTATGTAGGCGTACTATATGACTCGCTCTGCTTGCCTCTTCCTTCCACAGCGAGCGGCGGGAAATGGCGCAGATCCCGCCAAGGGCCACCACTAGCCGAGCCAGCTACGTGCCCCCAACCTTCGAACTGTTGGGCACTTTGGGACTGCTTGCCCTTGTTCGGAGCGCTTTCAATTTTTTTTGCGAACAGGGCGCTTTTGCTTCAACGCTGGTGGTCAGCATCCGCCAATTCCTCTGTGCACACTGACAATTTCTAGCGACCCGTCAGTGCGTCACCGAACCATATACCCCACCCAACCAGCGTCAGCCCATAGCAGCAGCCCTAACCGCTTGCGCTCTAGCTGAGGAAACGAGTCAGTCCCATCCCTCTCTCGATTTTCCACCCGCACCATCACGAAGAGGAGCACCGTCCACTCGGGCCCTCCCTGAAGCTAATGCACTAGCTTCAACACAGCGAAATGCAGGCTTGAGAGGAGAACAGGGACACCCTGAATTGCGATCCTTGCCCGGGCCTAGATCTCATTCTTCGGGATCAAACCCATCATATCACATTAAAAAAAAAGATGCAGCATCGTCTTTTCTCGCTCACTCTGCTTTCGCCTCTTCATCGCTACTTTTTTCAACCAGACGCCGAAAACAAACGAAAATGACAAGGGACTCGCGCAAAAAGTGACCAAAACCAGGTCAGGCCACTTTGGCATGATCCGTCCGTGCACCATCCACACGCACCACCTCCATCCGAGGGGTAAGATGGAAAAGCGGCGAGGGGGGTCGTTTGTGACGAGGCAAAAAAAAAGAAAACAATCGTTGTTTAGCATCTTAACAGCCTAGCACCATGTATTCAGTGCACCTCGTACATACCCTACATACGCCTTACATACTGCCTTCTAACGCCACATGTACACTAGATGTATAGCGCAGCTCTCGCGGTGCACAGAAAATATCCCTATCTCAACCATATCTATATATTTCCGTGCTCGTCTCACATCGCCTTCGGAAAGTTAATCCCACTTCCCCATACCAGCCCAGACAGCTATCTCCAAAACCCGGACGGGCCATCACATCAACCCCGAAAAAAAAAGACAGGGGGGTACTCCATACCCCGTATGCACCATCCTCTATTGATCTCACACCAGAAGTTGGCCCGTACCATCCCGCCGTGCAATACCGCTTGGTCCACGGCCCGCTAAAATAAACTCCACCAAAAGCTCAAAGTACCACATCCATATTCCCATTCTCTTTTGCCTAGGCTCAGCTAGTCATGACTAGTATACATGCAGCACAACCACCTAGAGAACGATCTCCGAACTAGGGGAATCCCACGGCACCTGTGTCTGCTGTCCGCCGGCGTGGTGCATACCGATGCTGTGGTACTTAATGTATGTACAGGTACGTGCTCGATATGTACCCTAATAACGATACCTACATGTGTGCGTGGTGGTTGCCAATCTCTCAAAGGGCAATGCAACTAAGATAGAGAGTGTATGCAGAATCGGGGCCGTGCATACATGCGCATATGGTGTACTCCATACGGGGAGTACATCCTCAATTCGCATCCCACAATCCATTCACTTCCGCATCCTCACAGGAAAGCCTAGCGTACCCACCCAGAGTACCATGCCCAATACCTCCGTTGCGTGCGCCGCTATCTCTGCGGCGGGATGCTGTGTAACGATGCCATATGTATATCGTACGCACTCAGCCTAGCTGCAGCGTACCTGTAGCGTCGCTCCCCGATTCTCCGTCTCCCATACATACAACCCGCCGTGCAACAAACAGCCCAAGCAAAGTAGCTCAAACCAAGAAACCCGAATGCAAAAAAGAGATCCCCCCGTGCGCCCAATAACCCTTGTAACGCACCCCTCTCGGGATCGAAGGGAAACGTCCGGACCGGGGGCGGCCTGTGGGGGCTTGCACTGCACTGGAAGCACTTCGAAGCACAGGAAGCAGGCATGAAGAGGAGAATGCGACAGATCATGCCTGAGGCCGTAGATCTTGATCATTTTACCGTTGTTCCCCTCTCGTAATTACGCCTAATGTCGCAATAGGCGAGTTTGCGGAGCGACGACGTGGTGAATTTATTTGTGGGAGAGCGAGAAAGATCTTGGATATTGCTGATTCCCGAGAGAAAAAACTTTAAAAAGAAAATAGTAGCCCCAGCCGTGGGTAAGCAGTACGCCTGTGTGGTGGATTGTGGATGTTGTCCCGTGCACCCCGCACAATCCTTGGGGATCATCGTTTCGACTTTCTTTTGCGGTGGATATTTTTTTTTCCCGTCAAATTTTGTCTTTGAGCGCCCCGAGGATGAATCCAAGGGTGTGACAAGGGGCCATCGAGATGGTCAAAGCGTCTAAACCGTACTCGGTTTGTGGTTCCAGTTGTGGGCGTACGGCATTTGTGTGTTGTTTTCTTTTGAAGTCTTGACGTTAAGCCCGTATTTGCTTTTGCTGCTCTCAGATGGGTAATGCGGCGGGTATCGTATATGTACGTGTTGCCAAGCGAAAACGTGGAGAGAGCCAAAGAGAAAGTGGAGAGTGAGACGGAGAGTAGGCCGTGTCTGCTCGGGGTTAGGCCGTTCACACAGCATGTGCAGATGGCTGGCTGAGCGAGTATACTACCGGCAGTTGGTGGGTCTTGTGTGATCCGCTGCCGTGGTGAAGTGTCTGAGGATTTGAGACTTGAAGAATCATTAAGAGATTTGTCATGATGTCAAGATTCAATGTGACTTACGCTTGGTTACGCGGCCTGCAGTTTCACAAGGATGCCGAGGTCGATCTTTCAATCACCTCATGTGTGGTATTCGTGCGTTTTGCGTTACAGGGTGGAACTATGTACTGTCTAATAGGTCAATTGATAAGGTATTTGATAGGCTCAAGATATCGTCTTATTGAGAGGCGATGTTGAAAGAAGCGTTGCTCCGTCCAAACGTGGGAAGAAGTTGAACAGGAAAACAATACAGTATAAGTTAGCATATAATTTCCGCGCAATGCCCCATGCCCTTCGCTGTATATCGAGTTGGATCCAGAGAAAATAAACAAAGAAATCAGGAAAGCAGGGGACAATGTAGTGGGGAATACTCGCAGGTATATTATGAATAGGTTGATCATGAAAACGCCTCCCAATGTCATCATCATCATTCATGCCCTGCCCAAGAAAAGTCCACAAAGTCACTAGAACCAGACCACAGGTCAGACCTGACCTGACACTAAATGAAGGACACCCCCAATACCTCGCCGGCCACTTTTGCAAAAACTTTAGAGATCAAATAAAGGCCTTTGGCGTGTAATTGGCCTCTCCACGAAGCAAAGAACCTCTCCGCCGTTCGCTTCTGTCCTTCGCCCCTCTGTGGTTACGGATACATTAAAACCCCATCCACTCGTTATGATGCAAGCCAAGCCAGCACAAGAGCTGAAGAACCTAACACCCTGCCCTCAATCCTTTTGAGAACTAATATCAAATTGTCATTTCGCAGGTGGCGGTTGAGGATTCGCTTGTTATCGAGGAGGTGCAAGATATTTGAGAATCACAAAATGTAGGATGGAATGCCGTGATCGTGTCATAGAGCCAGGGTGAGAAATAGACCAGAGTTATCATTGCGGCCTTCTCGCAGTCCAGATGTGGCTACAGTGTATGGTTAGCTTGAAAGGGCACTTGCGAAATCAGACAGAGAGCATACATATTGTTATAGGCGTGGATCTTCTTATTACATATGTCTTTCTTTACGCCCGGCATAAGATCCCGAACCACCTGGGCACTCCAATGGTAGACCCGAGTCAATGGGCCCAAAGAAAGAGCCTCCAGTCCTTCAGTCATCCCAAGATTGTACCACCTGCCGACATCCTTCAAGAACGGGTCACTGGGCCAAGGATTGTAAGGGGCTCGTATAACGGTCTCTACTATGTCGACAAAACCCGCCGATTGAAGCATCTCCCGTGTCGAATGCTGGTACCCTATGGATTTCCCGGAACGATGTGTTGCATCGACTAGCCAGTTGTACCACTTGACGACATTGTGCTCCGACGAGAGCGTTCCGTCGTCGCATCGCGGCTGGAAGTCTATCTCGACATGCTCGATGCTCCCGTACCCAGGTTTTAAGTGCCTGCCACCTCACAGTTTAGCCTCACCATTCTCGAGCCGCACCGGTTATATCACCAAACCCAAAATTCGGCCCACGCATAGATCAGCAAGTGACGTACTCATAGATTCTCGCATAAAGCATTGGCCAGCTCGAAACGCTCCCACACCCTTCCCGCAAGTGGATCAAGTCAAACGAGTCCTTCCCGAGCGTCCATTCGCTCTCGAAATCCGACAATTGGAACCGTAGGTTTCGGGGAATCCTAGAAATCGAGTTAGTGCACAATTCGCTGCGGCCAACGTAAAATCGTGGCGATTTTTCCCATGAACATGTTTACCATTTCGGTTGTATTGTCGATAGGTCTACACCAATAACCTGCCAGAAACAGTCGAGTCAGCAGGAGCCCCGAGAACTCAAAAAAAAACTTCAGGCTCACCTCAGCGTCGGGATATTTACTATCGAGGCGTAACACTGTTAGCAACGTGAATTCCCGCAGGTTTTGCCCTCGCAGGGTGTGATTCACTTACTCGCTCATATCGATTGCCCAGATTCCTGTTCCCGTGCCCAAGTCCAGTATCCGCATCTGATAATTGGGTGTTATGGGGGCTTTGTGTAGGGCCTCCCGCCGAGCTACCAGAAAGAATTTGTGAAAGATGTCCATTCGGTCTTGCTCCGCCTGCAATCCAGTCAGAACGTAAGGATTCCAATTGTTCAATGTAGAGATAGATTTCCGACCTCGTCGTTTGGGTACATATAGAGACCCTTACGATAGCCATGGAAGGTTCTGCCATTTTCCACCTGGTTCGCAGGCCCGCTGTGCAGTCAATAGGTGAGTGAGCTGGGGCCTTTGGAAGCATATAAGGACACGAAAGAACGCTTTGTGAGCGGGTAGCCTACCTATTGTGCGCCATGTCGCTGGGAGTGCCAACGTGCTCCGCGCCAAACGACGAGAGCAGGCTGATAGAAGGGGCCAGAGTGCAGAGAGACGACGAATTTCTGGAAAATCAAAGGCAAAGCAGACAGAGGACGGCGAGAAACAGCTGGGGCCGGGTCGAGCAATCACAACGCAAAAAGGTAGTTTTGTCGGGCGGACGCAGAGTTTACGGGGACGGCGCGGGTTTTGTGTGGGAAGAAGATCCCAAAGCTTCCAGGGTCACCGTGGGTGCTCTGTGCAGCGACCAGACCGCCGGGTTCTGTAAAGAGATCGCTAAGAGCCTGAGAATCGGAGCAATCTGCGATGCTCGGCATAACTGGGCTCGACTATAACCCAGCACCCAGCACCGAAGCCAGCATCCAGCATCATCCGCCCCGAGCTCCACCCAGCCCAACCCGACTAGCCTGACTAGCCTGACTAGCCAAGGTGATACCTCACCGTGCAGCTGGAATCGCGTTACGAAATTTGTGGGAACTGAAGGCCCATCTGCGGGTTTTTCTGCGACATCCCCTCTGCACGCCCCAAGGCAACCACACCGTGCGTGCGTGGTGAGGCCAATCGGGCAGCGCTTCGTCAAGGCGTCATGTATTTGTTCACGCATGCTACTAGCCTGCCTACCTTCACTCTCAACAGCCAACACCGTGTCCAGCACCCACCGTCTACAATGTAAACATGGGTGGAAACGCGCTCCACCGGCTGTTTGTCCATCTCGTGGTGACACATGTTGCCCACCCTCCTCCAGCCTTCACCCCGCGAAGCCGAATCCCCACTGTACACCATACGGTTCCAATCTATCTGGATAAGTCCTGCGTGCGCTCCCAGCATTACATTAATCTCGTGCATATGGGGTAAGGCGCGTCTGTTCTAATTTAGAGGGGAATCGTGTCCTGCTTGGCAACAAGCCGACTCAGCGAACATACAAAAGGCGTACACTTAAGCAGCATATGAGTAGGATCCGTTAGAGCGTTTTAACTCTCCTCATACATATACGAAGCTGACGAGTAATCGCGCGGTCGCACCAACTCTCCGATCTAGAAGCCCTCCTAACTGCTTCTGTGCACGATTTTGCAGCCTCCTAACACGACGGAGCGGTCTCCCTGCGTTCCCGTGAGGCGCTAGCAGCAGTGAGGGATCCAGCGCCTCGGTACATCCCAAATCCACGGTCCAGCCCTCTAATTCTGGGTGTGGGGCCTCTTGCAGCGGGCCGAAAGTGGAGTTTTGGCTGTAGGCGAATGGCCGGCGACATGGAAAAGGCACGCAGAGCTGATAGGATTCCTTCCTCGCAGGTGTCGAAACATCAGACCCATCCAGATCTAGCCTCTGTTTCGCTGCCCTTGCTTTTTATGTCTCTGCAAAAATATCCTGCATCGTGTATGATTTGACGCCGACTGTCCGGGTCCTGCATGTTACTACATGAACTTCAAACTGGCTGTTCGTTCGTTTCAATGAACCAGCTCGCACCCGCCACCGTGTTCCCCCGGATTGGTATAACTCCTGCGCAACAAGGGCGAGACAGGCCATTTTCCTGCACACCTTCATTGCAACCCTGGAATATGTACACTACGAGCTCACAAACTAGCACATCCTATCCCATCCAGCTGATGAGCGTGACGATGCTTTGCGCGATCGCCCGACCAAGTTTTCCCATGTTCACTTGCGGCCTTTTCGACCTGGGCGGCCCATGCGATGAGCGCCATGCTCAAGACCCACATGATGGTATTTTCACCGCGGCAAATGCGGGGAGAGTCAAAATCAGAATCACAATCCTGATGCCCGGACATTAGTAGCGTACGGTTAGCGCACAGCGGATCAGAATGTCGGGAATGTCTCGCTTAGAGCCGACACGCCTTCATGCTTTGGCCGCCCAAACCTATCCCATTCCTGGGGTTTCGTGAGCTAGCCGGCGCCGTTGCATCCTTGGATTGTTTGACCATTTGCAGAAGGCGGTGAAACAGATTTCAAGAATGGAGCCACTAAGTGGAATCACCGTAACTTCACAGGCAACCCCCACGCGCCCAAGGAACAATGGTAAATCCAAAGCACGGAGCAGCGAAGCAGGTCTAGATGTACGGCCTCTGTGCCAGGCCCTCTGAGTTGACCACTCCAGTTGCACCAACAACTCACTTTTCGGCTTCTGGATCACAGTGCTGTCTCTGGAAGTCGGCGCCTTGCAGCCTCGTCATATCGCATGACCTATCGCCGGACTCTTACTCTCCGTACTCCGAATCCAGATTAGAATTAATGGTCGGTGAATTCCGGGGGTTCAGAGGGAAAGTGTTTTTCTTCGTGAGGTATATTCCGTTGTCTTAGGAGAGCATGTCGATGTTGAAGTTTGGGTGTTAGCCTTTTTTCTCAATTTTGAAAAGTTTCGATACATATTGCTCTGCGCGTGGCCAATGGCGACCGCAAGCCAGAACCCAGCTCCGCGGGGTTAGATTGGTGGTACCGTTGTGCTGGCAAATTCAAAAAGGCTCGCTGTGGTCGACGAAACCCTGCCTCTTCCCGCCTGCATGGTCCGCTTCGACCGTTCGTGGGTAAGTTAGTGAGAGGTTTGCGCGTCGGTATGGTGATTCGCAGAAAAGAATTGTAAGCCAGATATCCGAGTCGGACGAGTTTGTTGCAAAGTCGATCACCGGACCCGGTTGTACATATGGATGGAGTAGAAGAATCACAACACTATAGCATCAGCCAACGTCATGCTCATCGTCCTGCTCTAGTGAAACCGTGCATTTGCGTGAACGTGCTTTGAGTAAGCCTCTTCTCCATGCGTGTGAGTATATTGAGTACTGCGTACATGAGCACATAGTCTTGTAGTCCCGGTATCAGCATACGGGAAGTCCCACCACGCCATCAAGGTACGGAAAATACGGTGCGACTCTGACGTTACGGCAGGCCCACAAACCGAGCGGATCTTTGTCATTCCATTATCATATTCTACAGTAATTGCCGCCCGTGGCCTAAGGGCCAAGCTGCACAAGACAAAGTAATGTCTGAACTGGGAACACTCAAGGTTGCCGAGTTGAAAGTAAATTAAATCCCTCCCTTTCTAATGCATGAGACCGGAAGGTCTAGGCCCTTCGCTGACTCGAGCGGCCAATACTCGATAGACCAGATGCATACAGCTAGGGCTTGCCGTCGGAGGAAAGAAGGCGGATCTAATTTCAGTCAGCCCCCCTCAAACAGCCATCTTCCCTACGCCCACGTACACTACTTGCGGGTATATCGGCTTGGCAAACGTCATGTCGTGGTCTGAAACCGATAGTGTCTACGTTCCCTGGGTCCGCCACTTGAGGATCACGGCAAAACTCGGAGACTCTGGAAGCCCCAACACCCCGGCTGTGTTGACCACCCCGTCGGTCTTCACCCCCACGAGAGCACATCTATCGTCTGGGGCAGGGGCATTTTCGTCTCTAACTTCCCCTCCGCACCGCCCGTGGTCGACGGGAGGACTCAACATTTTCATCGTCGCAGATACTAGGAGTAGAGAAGGATGGCGACTAGGCCAATGGCAAGACCCTGCTTCTGTCACGCGCGGACCAAGCAGCCGGCCAGGCCGTCCTCACCGCTCATGGCGACGAAACAGCCTCCCAGGGCCTGCATTGCCATGGTGTTGCTCCACTGCAGAAAAGACGTATAGTCACAACAAGAGCGCCAGGAGCGGAATGTCAACCGGCGGAGCGGGCGTTATCCCGAAAGGCTAAAGTGCAGGAATGCCTCACAGCCCAATCACACGCCGTCGGTTTCGATCGAGGTGTGAGACGTGTTACAGGTGGTCCAAGTGCCACGACCAGTGCATCAACAACGGGGTTCGGTGGTCTTGATGTCACACTGCAGAACACACTTGCGGGTGCAAACAACATGGCGGCCACGCAAGGCAGATTGCAGCAGGTCTAGGCAAGTCCAGCCGCGAGCCAGGACCCATCGCTACAGGCCGCGCCAGGAAACTTTATTTGGTCTGAAACTTCGGCCTGGGCCGAAAATTGGGACGTGCTGATCCTCTGGCAAACACCGATACAGCCGGAGTTACTTTTCCAGGCACGGCAGATGTTGCTGCTCCTACGAGGCACTGCAGAATGGATCTTACCTAGTAGTCCTCGTCTCTCCCCTTTTGATTCGGCTGTTCCCGTAGCTGCGCCGATCCCCAGCCCACCCAGAACGCCGGAGTGTCGAAAAGTTAGCTAAGGTGTCTGCGTTGGTGGCACACCGTACCGCAACACCGATCATCACCGCCGAGGAACCTCCGCTGGATCAGATGCATCCGAAAGAATACACCATAATATCGCGTAACTTTCGTTACGCTGCTACGCTAACATTCTCATTTCTCATAGCGCTGGAATTCCCAGGACGAATACTTGCTTGAACCATAAGGCGCTAGACCAGGAATTGAGCGATATGAGGTCCTGGTCTACTCATCGACATGCAGAAAAGTCAAAAGGATATATGGCTGACACGGAAGCGGTGGGGTGATCGGCCGTGGAGGTTCATGCTAGAATCGAGTAGGAAAGAGGCAATCTTAAGTTCGTGCGGATTATACCCCGCAGGCATCGCATCGCAACTATCTGCAGATCCGGATGATACGCCTCAGCGGGACGTCGCGCTTCGGTTTTGGCTTCAGCGGTTCTCCACTAATACCGAGAGGACGGGAAGTGGGCATCCAGGCTTGCTGCAAGATCTTGAGACGCAGATGACAGTACGATGCGATGCTACCAATAACGCCATTGGACGCTCTAATTCGACAGGTTTTGCCATCTCGTCAGAAACCTGGAGGTTGGAGACCAAGTGTGGGGAGGTACTTAACTTGGTAAATAAACGCACTAACACTGATCAGACAGGTTGAGGGACCAAGGTGGCAAAAGCTAACTCTCAAAAAGCCGAGCAATCTCGTGTCATAAGCGCTGATGTGGCTTGCACTAATGCCTCGTATTTACAGCAACTTCACAGCTCAAATCATCGATTGGTAGAACCTTCGTAGTTACTGGCGAGCTTACGTTTCTACTTTACATGCATCTGACAGCGACGAAGTACCTCGAACTCCAGAATCTCTCACTAGGCATGTCTTATACCAGTCCCTCTCTAGAATTGGCGAGGTATTCTCGAATGAGTGTTGTGTGTGCGTTCCTCAGCCAGATTCCTGGCTGAGTTTTGGGCCTGTATTCCTGTGCGGGATTCCCTCGTAGATGCTTGAGTGGGTCCAGGAATGACATGGCCGTACTGTGAGTCCAGGTTGGAGTTGAGCGTCTAGCAAGAAGACAGGGTTTGTACCCTCTTCACAGCCCCCCACAACCATTCTCCTCAGCTTCTCATTTCTAGCATAGCACATCAACATCATCTTAACGTCCCATCTTTCAATATGAACCTACACGATCACTCTGTGCCCACAGTCACTCCAGGGAAGCGCAGGCGTAGTGGGAATGACAAAGAGCAAAATAAACGTGCCCGCGGAGGGACAGTAGTGGTGGAGTTGGTATAGTTACTTGACCGCCCGAAACGTCGATTTTTAGGGCTAAAGCAGCCGTATTGGGAGCTAGGGCAAGAGAATTTGAGGAGGCGGGGGCGGAGTCGGTCTGGTCCTGACGGACCACCACTAGTGTCCACACTCGCCGCAGACTCCTGAGGGTAGGGTTAGATGACCAGAACCGTCCCCCGCGGCCCCAAGTCTTCCTGGCCATGGGCCACACCTGGAGCCAGGGCTGCCAACCAGGCAGATACCAGAGCTTTTTTTTACGGTTTCGACGAGCAAACCTGTAAGAATAGCACCTTCTAAGCGATTTTTTTCACCTTTTTGACACCTTTTTACCTCAAAACGAGTTTAACAGCATCCCCAGACCATGTACATAAGGACACTTCGTAGTCACAATGTGTTCTTGTGCAATGCAATTTTACGCTCACGAAGCACCCCACAGCCATTCGCACTGTGCAAATGTATGGGCATGGGAATTCTTCAGAACAGGAAAACAGTGCCGTTGCTGCAAGTATAAAGCAGCTTTAAGGCTGCAGCAAGTCAATGTGGCTGCACCCCTCTTCCAGCCATATGTTTGTAAGGATCCTTCATAACCACGAAATACCCATATAGCTGTACCTCTAGGATACCTCTGCGACCATATTTCGCCCTCATGGTCATGGGAACTACGCCAATATATTCTCATAGAAATCCTATCTGAGCACAAGATATCGTTATGACTGTACTGAGTATGGCTGTATGACAAGGTATAGCAAGTCGATATGACTGTGCCTCTTTCCTCTTTCCTTTTTTTTTAATGGGTTAAAGAACGCGGGGAGAAGACTTCCCAAAGCCCTTCCAATTCCTTTCCGAGCTAGAGACAGCAATGGCCGGAATCTCCCCGGGATCTTTTTTCATTTTTCATTTTTCATGTTCGAGGTCACGATGATATGAATTTAAATTGTGATTTTATTTTATCTTTACGCAAGGCCCATGGGGAGCTTTAATATCTGGCTTTTTTGGGGGGGAGAGAGAATGGGTACCAACCCACCCGCTGACTTGGAGAAATTTTGCTTCGTTCCTGAATTTTGTTCAAATATTGGGTTCATGTGGCTACCTTGGGTTATTCTTGTTTGAAAGGTGTCTGGCTTGCGGTAATGCTTTGATGAAATATTGGTGTGAACGAGTGAACCTGCGGAAGTATTGGTTACAGCTACGAAGTACTATGACGCGGCACAGCGAAATTTTGCGTTTGGGAGATAGCTTTAACCGGATAGAAATAGTTTGGAGCGATGGTCCAAAAAGCAAAGTATTTCCGTGTCCCTCTCTGCATGGAGAGGGACTCGGAACTACTTTGCTTTTTGGGCCATACCACTGAGCTTGCACGTAATTTAGGCGGATAGAGCTCCTAATTTCTTCAATTGACTAGTTTTAGCATATAAATTCGAGCTACAGAGCTCCGTTTTTGACCTTCGGGTCTCCCACAGCAATGCCCGCATTGTAGGAATAGAGAGCAAACGGATGCGCAACCTCCAAGCAAAGTAGCTTAGCATGGTTACAGGAAGTAGAATCGATAGCCGGTGAGATAGAGATTACAGCGCTGGCGTAGAGTTTGCTCATGGGTTGTATAACAGCTTCGGCGAAGGAATGATAGGTGATGGAGCAACGGGAGGATTTTCCCAAGTTGGCGGTTCTCTCCAGTGGTAACGTCGTCCTCGATACCCCACCATAGGAATCACAGGTGCAATTCTCAATCACAGCACAGAAGGAGCTGACGAAATTGAAGGCAAGACATTATATTATTCTCTGGATTCTATACGATCCTTTGTCTCTGATAAGAAACAGTAAAAGCTATTGTGCTGAGCCGTGAGGTGTTCCTGTCTAAGTTTCATGAAAAACACCGTGTAACTATAGGCCAAAGACGCCGCTTCGTGAAGAAAGAAAGGGCAAACTGCGCTTTGCTTGGTACATGATTAATCTACCTACCATATAAACAGTCAGTGTCTGTATCTGTCCGCCACTGCCGTCAAGAAGGTCCACACGAATTAGCCTATGTTTTGTTATGAAGGAGTCGCTCATCTTTGATAGTGGATCATCAAGCGAACTGTACACGTCGCTTTTCCATCGCTGCAAAAGCCACCTTCGCTCCACCATGTCGAGTCAAGCCGTTGAGCGCCCGCGCTTTTGCTTTGGAGGAATACCGTCAGCCAACCAATACGAGAGAGCATCTCATCTCCACTACTGCTGGAAAAGAGCCACTTCTTGCCATTTCATCAGGCCGTTGAATACCGAATTCTGTTCGCCATAAGTCATCGCCGAAGAAGTACAAGCCAGTACGTATTTTTGGGATCAGTCGTCTCAAAGTGTAAGTAATTACCGAGGTCCGCCTGCCGTGAGGAGTCGGTTGAGTTGCAAAATGTACCATCATCTATTTGGTAACTAGCCGTCTAAAGGCACCGCTGGTTACTGCCAGTCTTGGCCCGCTGCTCTTGATGCTCCTACCGTTGGTACAGGTCGGTAGACTACTGGCACAGCAGCTCGGGGAACTGCGGGTATGGGAGGACGAGCTGATGTTGGTCGAGGCACTGCTGGGACAAACGGAGGTGCTGCTTGGCTAGTAGCTGCGATGTTCGCCCAGTTTGCTACACCGCTTTGAACACGATTACCTCTATTGTTGCACTGAGCGCCGTTGGATGCTGTGTTACGTTGGATAGTTCTGTTTTGGGCGGCTCTCGCGCCTTGAGCTCCTCCACTGCCATTGGTTGCTGGGCATAAGGGCAAAGCAACTGATACAGCTACTGCTTGCTGATTGTGTCTCTCGTTGATACTCACAGGTCCTTGACTGGCTCCGTTTTGACTGCCCCGTCGGTGGTTTTCGCCTTGATTGCCATTTCCATTTGAGCGTCTTTGCCCGGCTCTGTTTCGGTTGCCCCCGTGGTTTCCTCTAGTACTGTTGGCTGGAGTGTTCGTAGGTCCTGCTACTTGTCCGCTTCTACTGTGGTTAGCTCTGCTGCCATTGGCATGTCCGGGACTGTTCCGTCCGTGTCCGCCTCTCAAAGCCGGAACTGCTGGGATAACAGGGACAGACGGAACGATAGGAAGAGTTGGAAAGATAGGACAAGCTGGAACGATGGGAAGAGCCGGAGTGATAGGAAGAGCTGGAACGATAGGAAGAGCTTGGACAATAGGAAGAGGTGGAACAAGTAGTATTGGCTGAGAAAATACCGGCACAGCGACGGCTTGCGCAGGAGTGGCGGCCGGTGCTGAAGGAATGGTAGGCGATGGAGCAACGAGAGGAGCATGTATGATAGCTTGAGGAGCCGTTTCAGATGCGAAAGTATCTTCCTCAGTTGGCGGTTCTCTCAAGTGATAGCGCCGTCCTCGATAGCTGTTCGAATTGTCTTTCCAGCTACTCCCTTTTGAGCCCCACTTGCCGTTCGCTGACTCTTTGGCGAGTTTTCCCCAGGCGTCGGTCCCTGGCCCTGGCTTCTTTTTGATCTTAGTCTTAGCCACGGCTACAAGCTCCTCCCAAGTTGTCTTCTTGGCCATCCACTCGGTGGCCTTGTGCCATTCGATCCCGATTTCGCCGCCACGCCCTCGTTTATCTTGAGCGTTCTCAGTGGTTCGACAACCCCAACAGATTGCATCCGTGGGGTCTTTGATTTGATTGGGGGCATAGAAGACTCCTCGGAGATTGAGGTCGCACTGGCGGCACTCGTAGTAGTTGACCGCTTTGTGCCCATTGGGTACTCTGCCACCGAAGAAAATCTTGACTAGCTCGTCGTCTTGCTGGTTCCGTTCTATCTTCGCAAGCTGGTGGTTCGGGATTCTCCTCTCAACCAAATTCAACCATCTCCGGAATGCCGACCCAGGCTCGATTAGGCTAACGTTCCGCTGACGTGCTAGCGGGAGGATTTTGAGAAGCGTTGGACCAAGGCCAAGGAAGCAGTCGCTGCTCCGATCCACGAACCAGCAAGGTTTGCCCATCTGATGCTGGACTGTGGGGAAGAGATCGAGCCGGGTTCCCTTCTTGACCAAGCTGATTAATGAGGGTCGGCGGTCGTCAATCAAGTCGATGATGCCGATCAGAGCGCACTCGAAAATACCTGAAGTCCGGTGATGGGGTTAGTAAGTAGGAACATCAAATGAACCATCTTTAGGTGAGGATGAGCTAGGAGTGAAGGAAAAGAAGCGGACTTACCTAGGTACGTCAAATTGTCCAGCTTCGGAAGCACCACGTACAGGAGGTCAGTGGTGAGGCGAGGTAGCCTCTGGAACTCCAGGCTCCTGAAGTCCGGTGCCCAGAAGGAGAAGCTCAGGGTGAGATTCTTCAAGATCTGAATCTCTTTCTCCAGCGTACTATCCACCCACTTATCCCTCCAGACAACTGTCACATCTGTTGGCCGACCGTTGCCTTGTGGGCCCTTCTCAGCCCCGCACATGTCTCCCGTTGACAAGTCCCAGACTGTCGCATACGAGGATACGACTACTGCTCCCTTCTGGCAAGTCATCGCCAGCCTCCACAAACTCTGCCTGTCCAAATTATTGATGACCTTGGATAACAATTCGACCGGCATTCGAAAAAGGACAGATCGTTGTTGGCGGCGGTCCTTGCCAAACTTGCGCTTTGGGTTGAAAACGAACGTCGCCAGAGTTGCCTGCTCTTCTGCCGTGGGCGAACTCGACCCTTCGTTCCCCGTGTTCCAATCGTTCCACAGGAGTTCAGCTTCATTTGATAGGCGAGCCGACTCGCGATCCCTCTCAAGCCCCTCCCATTGCCACTGCTCGGCCGCAGATGGTTGGATAGGAATCCAAACCTCTGCTGCGCCGGTGGAGGACAAAGATGCAATTTTTGCACCTAGCGGGGGAAAATGCTGTTCGGGCAGGGCAGTGAGAGCGCGAGCACGGCGTGGGTCCCCGAAGAGCGAGGAAGGCTGGGCGATGGTGGAGGGATGCGGGGTGGCGAGGGACGAGGAAGAGTCACTGCCGGAGGAAGGGAGATGGCCTGCGAGAGAGGGGCGATTACCGTTGCTGTATGCGGACTGCTTGCCGCCACGTTTTCCCTTCTTGTTAGCCATTTTAACTGTCTATAGCAGTATCGATAAGAGTAAGTGTGAAGAAGTTATTGAAAGAGGTCGTTGAAATATGTAGTGCCTTCAGATATGCCGACTTCGTTAGTTTCGAAGGTCGAGCAAGTGAAGATGAAGTAGGAAGGCAATTTAGATGACTGGAAGCTGAAGTCGAAGTAGAGATGAAAGTAGACGCAAAAGTACAAGTAGGGGCAGGGGTCGAAGTGGCGGCGAGAGTGAGAGCGGAAGTGTAAGGGAGGTAGTAGGCGTAATGTGGGTGAGGTGAGTCGACGTGGAAGTGGAAGAGAGAGAGAGAGAGAGAGAGTGTGTGTGTGTGTGTGTGTATGTGTGTGCGTGTGCGGTACGAGTGGGGGTACGGGTGAAGTGAAGGAGCAAGTACGCCCAGAAGTGAGCATGGGTGTAGGTGAAAAAAAGTAGAGGCAAAACTGAATGTTGAGCTGGCGGTGGTGGTGAACGTGGAAAGTGGAATCCAAAAACGCCAGGCTAGGCGAATTGAAGTAGTCGGGCGAGACTACATCCGGACACACTCCGTACAATGAATTGGAATTGATTTCAGTGCAATTTCACACGAAGATTCAATATCTAGGACCATACGTTCCAAACAAGCCTATATTCCTTAAGCAAGCCTTAAGAAAGATCCTCATATCATGTATCCTGTCCAACTGGCCCAGGTAGATACGGCCTAGCCTCCAAAACTCCACACGAAGGAAAGAAGGAATATCATTCAATCCCCAACTACCAGAACACTACACAATGCAAACATCACCATGACACCTCTCAAATTACGCTCAACGCTGAAACGAAATAAAAACGGGCTCACTTGCGGAAAGGATTTGCCCCCGAAAGCGTATTGAAGGCGCGTGTCCGTGGTGTTATAGGAGTCTTTCCAGGAGTCGCTGGTGGGTTCTCTTGTTCCCATCGTTGATCGACAGTTAGCTCGGAATCAGGGGAGCCTTTCAAATCGTGAGACTCCAGTGACGAGTTTCGAGCATGTCGTGCTTTGGCCTCAGCAGTGGGGATGAGCGAGTAGATCGCAAGTGGGATATGCATGACAAAGATGCCACTTTACGGACTATTAACAAAAGCTACGGGCATGAGCGAGTAGATACGGATGGGAGACTTACAGCATTATGCACGAGACCGCAAAACTCCCCTTTGCCAGTTCACAGTAGTGCACGTTTGATTTATCGAAACAGACACTGCAGCTTTTGGCAATGTACCAGGCAACGGAACTTGGGTGCTTGGGATCGGATCTATCGGGGCCTGCTTGACCGTAGACGCTAACCGACCAGAGTGCAACCAAGGCACCATGGACGATAATGGAGAGCAGCGGATGCCAGATGTGCATTACGCTCATAACCACCTTGATGAGGAGAATAAACATGGTGAAAACGCTCATAACGACATTAAAGCTTGTCAGACTATTGAAGGGCCCGTTAGTCTAAACTCCATAACGGACCACGCCTTAGTAGATTGCTTGATATCACATACAATTGACTCCACACCAAGGGTATCTTTGGGATTGGCCTGTAGTTCGCGTATGCGTAGAGTACCTCAGCTGGATCGGAGTTGAAGCCATTATTGTAGCCATCCTGCCACAATAAGGTCCGATACAGGTCTGGAGCGGCGATGCCAAAGAACGCAAGTGCCGCTACAGTGCCTGCAAACTCGAGGGAGAAGAGTCCGTATAGGAACTTTGGAAATTTCCACTCTCGGCCGAGCAACATCGTGAATGCGGGGCGGATAGGGTCGGCGATGCAACAAAGAAACGAACTATTCGCCTGGTGTTGTATTATCACGGGTGCTGGTCCTGCTCAGCGCCGTTACGCAGTGCGAATAGAGAATGGAATCTCCTGAAAGGTGTTACTGATTTTATCACGTCCGACTTCTCGCAGCTCTAGCGCAAGAGCGCAAGGGGATTTGGGGCGGACGTAGTCGTCTTAAGGTCTCCGCCGAGTTTGATGGAAAATGGGGACGAGCCAATCAGTGCGCCGAACGAAGGATAACCGCTGTGCTGCCCGCATCTTTCATTGCATAACCACCAACCACGCAGGCCTTACCGCCAGCGACCTACCAGGACAAGGGACCATGAGATGTGATGTGACTTTAGTGCAGCGGCCAATCAAAACTCGCTTCTAGGGATTCTTTTCTCATGTTTGCTCGGTTACCGATGCCCATTCAAAAGAGGCTTTCCGATCGTGGGCTACATAAATCCGAGTGGAACGAGGTTGCTTTTGTGGCATATATTGGCGACGATGAAGAGCGCGTATGGGTCTCGATAGAGCGTAAGCGTGCAAAAGGGTGAAGGGAGGGCTTCAGGTACCTTGTGCTAGTGTACATCCCGACACATAAGTGTATGGGTTACATTTGCTCTTTGCTCATGGGCGTTGTCCCGCAGTAGCAGCGGCCCAATGAAATGCGAGCTCTGCTTGTGTAATCGCACAAAACCGAAATCCGTGCTATTGTCGTGTACCCGTAGCGTCGCGGCGCATTAGGCATTGAATAGCAAAGCCTTTGAATTTTGTTATGAAAAGAGGGGCTAGAATATTCTTGTGCTTGCCTCGTAGTGGATTTGAAAAACAGTTTAATCAGACAAAGTCGGCTAGTGTGTGATCGGGTGAAGCCGCACAAGGCGTACGCGACACGTTGTACGGCTAGATCTTGGGTGTGTGGGACGAGTCAACTTTGCCTCCCCCCACACAGGCTCTCTTCCCAGGGTGCCCTCAGGGAATGATAGCCGCTGGTGACCAGAAAGTGAGACCTTGATTCTCCGTAGTTGAACATTGACATCCATTGAACTGGTTAGCGTGAGTCGTGGATGTCTTCGCCACGAGGTCACATGCTCTGCTTGTTCCTGAACAAGGACTGCTCGAAGCGTTCGGGAAGGAGCTCAATCTTACTTGTACTCCATACTGCGTAAGCGTCCTGCATACGGCATACACCTACTGCATAGAAACGGCATCCGAGCTGTGGCTGGAGAAAGGACCCCCTCTCAACCTCGCACCTGCACACGCGAACAAACCCCCATTCACTCCCTCCACCCGTCACGTCTTCTTATTAATCCTGTCAAGGGTTTGTTTGTCTGGCGGGTCTTACGCAGTACTTCATCGCGCATCAGCTTGTGAGGGCAGCCGTTGTCACTCGCACCCGGGTCCTGCGATCGCACTCACTTACTTCTGTAACTGGAAATACTGTATTAGCCGCAGTTCTTGCAACGGCATTTCAGCCTCTCGTTGTCGTCCCATTTCGTCCATCGGTCATTTCGCTTCGCCACGGTCGCACCTTCCAGCCCGTGGACCATCAAGAACCTCACGCTGAGCACTACACCATACACCATATCCTTTACGAACAACCTAGGCGCCTGTGCATTCTCTTCTCGACTACAGCTATCTGACACGGCGCCTGCGAAAGGGTTGAACGTGCTGATTCTAGCGCGCGGGGCGAGGAGTGCTGGTGCATTGGAACGCACGTTGAAAGGGCAGGCGGCTGATTGCCACATTGGGGGAAGCGCGGGTACTTCACACGAGGAGGTCGCCGCATTTTAGGCCCAGATAATCAACGCAAGGAGATCTTCATATCGATAGTATTCGCTGCGGCGAATAGTATCTCGCACGCAACACGCCTCACGGAGGCTTCAACTCGCCCCCGATGAGCAACGAGAAAGGTCAGCCTCTAAAGGAGGATCTGCCTCGACCTCGCTCACTCACGCCGGAGAAGCTCGCTGTAGCTGAATATCCGCCTAACGGCAGCAATTACGGTATGCAATTGAATGTCTCATGTAGCTTTTCATGGTTTCTTGGGATCTATGTCTTATCTCTTGGGAGGTTTTGCAATATTCGATTAGCTGCTGACCGCTTATTCTAGAAAAACCTTCCTCGCCACCGACAGATGATGATATTGTCGCAGCCAACTCTTCTTACCGTTCACCCACTCCACCTGCTCGTACTTCCTCTGCAAGACAGCCGACACCCACTCCGGATGATGGGCCGATGACCAAGAAGGGAGACGGCTCATTGAAAGCGCCCGAGAAGCCAAAGAAGAAGCGATCTCTGCTTAGTGTGCCGTCGCGCTCATCATCCCATCACAATCAGCCATCTCCAACTTCTACCCAACTAACGGGTGCCACGGCTAGTGACCCAGCTGAAAGCATTGGAAGGGGCTCAAAAGGAAGTGTATCGGGAATGCGCCGCCAGGGAAGCATTTCCAGTAGCCACCGCTCTGGGCACGCCCAGAGAGTAGAGGCGGGAGATGGCGAACAAGCTGGAAACAGCGCTCCATTCGAGAGTGAAAAGCCAGCGAAACCTGGTAAAGGGGGTGTGGGTCGCTTCTTCGGTCTCTTAATTTGCTGCGGCGCACGTGGGGATGCCGTTTCTGGGGAGGGCGATGAGGCGTTGGAGCCTCCAAAGAAAGCCAAGCTCCGATCAGTGAAGGACAGACAGAGCACCCCAGTTAGTAGGAAAGAGACCGTCGAGCCTAGCACCGCCGATTCAAAGGAGCCGTTAGACGAGAAAGCGGCTTTGGGGGGCTTTGAAAAGTCTGGGATCGATTCCGAAAATCAGACTCCAAAGCAAGATGAACAGTTGGCGGAAGAGCCGAAAGCAGGAGTCAAGATGGATGGCCCTCTGGCTCTGGGTAAAGATTCTGTTACGAGCAAGGGTCGGCAGCCGGAGCAGCCGCTACCAGCATTACCAGTTGCCGACAGCCGCTCAGAATCATATACTGATGGCCAAGGCCCCTCTAAACCTTCAGAAGTCAAGGTTGTCGTTCAGGCACCCACTCCCGTTGTTCCACAGCTAGAGGAGGTAACACCACAGAGTGTGACATCGTCGCAAGCCTTGTATTTGCCAAATAGTATGGCATCTTCACAGACACTACAGTCAGGCGAGGAGGACGCTGCGGACGCGGCTGAAACCCCTGTGCCTGAGAAAGGAGGAATTCAGAAGGAGCTCATGAAGACGAATGCAACAACGAAGATTGAACTGCCTCCTCCTCCTCCTACAGTCGACAATCAGCCTCCTTCTACGGAGCAGAGCTCGAGAGGAGCTACATCAGGGTCCGCCGTACTACCGACGCCAGCGCCGCCAGTTTCGGCTTCTCATGATGGATCAGTCATGACGCCTCCCGAGATCGAGAAACAACACTTTCTCCTGCCGCCGATAGCACCTCAATTCAAAGGCAAAAAATGTCTTGTTCTGGATCTAGATGAGACTCTGGTGCATAGCAGTTTCAAGGTATATCTAATACCATTTTTTAAATGAAACATTGCTGACAATTTGGTTAGATATTACACCAAGCGGATTTCACAATCCCCGTAGAGATTGAGGGCCAATATCACAACGTTTACGTCATCAAGAGGCCGGGCGTGGATCAATTCATGAAGAGGGTTGGAGAACTCTACGAAGTTGTGGTCTTCACTGCGTCTGTATCAAAGGTTCGTGACTATATCCAGGCATAGATATTGGAAATTCTCACACTCGTCTATTTAGTATGGCGACCCACTACTTGATCAATTAGATATTCACCATGTCGTGCATCATCGACTATTCCGTGAAAGTTGCTATAACCACCAAGGGAATTACGTAAAGGTTAGTGTCTCAGACGGGGGTAATTGCATATGGGTTAAGGAGCTAACCTGTCTTAGGACCTCTCCCAAGTTGGCCGCGATTTGCGTGAAACCATTATTATTGATAACTCTCCGACATCCTATATCTTTCATCCACAGCACGCCGTGCCCATTAGCAGCTGGTTCTCGGATGCTCACGACAACGAGCTCCTCGATTTAATCCCCGTGCTCGAAGACCTAGCTGGGCCTCAAGTTAGAGACGTCAGTTTAGTACTCGACGTGGCACTGTAGCCACTCATTCTTCTGTAGCATCAGAGTCGCTCATACAATTTTCTTCGATTCTAGATTGTACTTTGACATCTCATTTTCATCTGCATCGAGACATTATTTGATCCACATACTTAGGGGTTGGACTTTCGAAGCCAGCTACCCTACGATGCCTGGTTGTTATTGGGGAGATCAATTTGATCAAGAAAAGTTTCTTCCGGGGTTTGAAGAATCAGCAACAGCAAGGAGCATTCTCTGCATCTTTTCTTACTTGCATTGTTGTTGGTCAAACCAAGCGTTCTTCAGTCTGATCATTTTAGTTCTCGCGACGCCTCCGAGCGGATTTCTCTTTTGTCTTCAATTTCCTAACACGGTCCCCATAGCGGATTTTTTTCATTTGTCTTGCAATACAAACCTGCCCTCTTATTGTCTATGTTGCACGTTCATTATACCAGAGAAACTCGTCAATGCCTTTGAAAGGCAGAAATCGCAAAATCTGCCTGGTCCCGAGATACTCCCTTCTTAGCGTCCCCACTCTTTGCTTTCGAGCTTTTCCTGGACCTCTAACACGTTGGACAAGCTCCTCAATCCTCCCCATCGGCGTTGCTACCGTCCCATGTTTCTTACTTATTCACCTTTGCGATCCGCCGCCCCTCACAATTCGGCGGCTCGACCGCACCCACACTTCCCCCCAGAACACGCCTGATGCTTCAAAGATCACTCTAGCTACATTCGCTCTAATATCGATAGAGAGCTATTTCTTCGAGAGGCATGTTTACCCTATTGCATTGTGGAATCAGAAAGGAGATATAGGCGGACTACGAGCATGAAAATTCAATGTACAATCTTCCCTGGGCTTTGAAGACTCAAACTTTGTCTACATACATAATAATAATACTAAGCACCAACAAAAAATAAGTCAGCTATATATTCTGGTGTCTGATGCATTGGCGATATTTCGGTAAGTCAGCCAAGTGAAAAATAGAATTACGTCGTTCCAAGCTCCGCATTTCCTTTCGGGCGGCGAAAAATAAATCCAATTCAGTTTCACATCCTGCATGCATACCCGCCAGACTCACGGAGGCTTCCGTTCGTAACGTCCGTGAACGAGGCGCAACTACAACCAAGTGAATTCCTAGACAATGCAACCACAGCCTATATCTTCCACACTATTCATATCTACCTCAAACCAACAGCGGTACAATCTCCAATCACGATAGCATCTACATAAATCCACTATGTCAACCACAGACGACGCCAGCGCCAGTTCACAAAACCCCACTACACCAACAACAAACGCCCATGCCACTTTCGCCGAGCCCTCCTCCCTTCCATCACATTCCCACTCTCGTTCCCACTCCTCCACTTCAAACGAACATCACCAACCAACCGACTCCAAGGGCTGGGACGGGAAACTGAGAGTCGGCGGAGTGCTAGGTCACGCGAACGCGGATGCTGTGATCTCAGAGCATGAGGAGGGAAGTGAAGATGATGAGGAGGGGAGAAGGGCGGAAGTGGTGACTGGGGAGGTGGTCGAGGGGGATGAGATTGCTGCTGATGAAGGTGAGTGGGTTTGATGGATGGTGGAAGCGAGGACTGAGTGTGACTGATGGTGGGGACTGCAGATTTACTAGATGACTATCCTGAGGATACGGAGGTACGGCTATCCCCGAATTGGGTGTAATTATGGGATATGAGGGAGGCTCTGATGAGATTTCGGTAGTTAGGAGATCGATCTTGTGCATTGTCGGATATCGTCTATTCCTACACTTCGACTGGAGAGGTTTACGAAAGTCCAAGTACGTCACTCTCGAGCGTCCCCGCACTTGATGAGCCGTTCTAACCACATATACTGCGAAAACAGAGACTCTGTCTTCGCCAAAACAGCATCGAAGACCCCACTGGTCTGTCCACCCTCGCACCAACCCTCGTTGATCTCGACCTCTACGACAACCTGATCGGACATATCAAGGGCTTAGAAGAACTCACCAAACTAACAAGCTTAGATTTGAGTTTTAATAAAATTAAGCATATCAAACGGGTGAATCATCTGAGGGAGTTGAAAAATTTGTATTTTGTACAGAACAAGATCTCTAGGATTGATGGATTGGACGGGTTGGATAAGTTGACGAATTTGGAGTTGGCAGCGAATCGGATACGAGTGGGTTCTTGACTTGGAGGATAGAGTTTGGAGTTGAGATGGTGTGCTGATAGTTGTGTTTGTGTGTGACAGGACATCGAGGGCCTGGAAACTCTCACCGGCTTGGAACAGCTATGGCTAGGGAAGAACAAGATCACCCAGCTCAAGGTACTGCTTATCGTTTTGCCGCGTCAGCAGTAGCATTGAAAAGCGACACTAACAGCCTTTCCAGGGCATCGACAACCTCCAAAACCTCAAAATCCTCTCAATTCAATCCAACCGGCTTACCCACCTAACGGGTCTAACCTCTCTCCCACAGCTCGAGGAACTCTACGTCTCCCACAACGCGCTAACTACTATCTCCGGCCTCGAACAGAACACTCAACTCCGTGTTCTCGACGTCTCGAGCAATAGCATAGACCATCTCACAAACATCAGTCATTTGACTAAACTGGAAGAGCTATGGGCGAGCAATAACAAGCTGGCGAGTTTTGAGGAAATTGAAAAGGAACTGAAGGATAAAGAGGATTTAAACACAGTCTATTTTGAGGGGAACCCGCTTCAGGCGCAGGCTGAGGCAACGTATAGGGGGAAGGTGAGGTTGTATCTGCCGCAGGTGCAGCAGATTGATGCTAGTGGGTTCGACCTATGAGTACTTAGACTTGAGTTTTGCTGATTGTGTAAAACAGCGTTCGTGAGAGTATCGTAGCACTGCTAGAAGTGG
This sequence comes from Nothomitra cinnamomea, assembly GCA_022345685.2. Lineage (NCBI taxonomy): Eukaryota > Fungi > Ascomycota > Geoglossomycetes > Nothomitra > Nothomitra cinnamomea. The sequence continues at coordinate 47,292 of JAJDMX020000004.1, read as the reverse complement.
GCGGGTTGGAAGGAACGGGTAGCGTGAGTGGTGGGGAGCGGTATCGCCACGAGCCACCGGGATGAGAGTTACGGTATGGCGAAGAGATCTCTGCATTTGCACACGGCATCAGGGAGCCTCAGTATTTGTCATCTGGGGTAGAATAGCCCATACTATTTCAAGACCACAACGTGGGCATATGCACAGACATTGTCCGTGCTTAACTTCGGTTTTCCAAACAAGTCCTCTTTGAAGTAGGCCTCCCGAGAAACATGTTGTAGATCATTTCCCGCTTAGAGAAGTTTCACGAAACGAAACGAAATTAGTCGGCGAAGACTTTTTTAATGTAGAATGTATTTGGCTTATATCACAAAATTCTCTCGTCCATTCTGCCATGTCTCGCTCTTGGAGAGAGTGAGTGTAGGAAACTGGGTAGTCCCGCCGTCTAGTGAATGAATGGTTGACACCTAGACCCATGAACCTAGTCTATCTATATTCACCCAGAAATGTGTTTGTTATATAACAATCCAATTCAATTTTGCAAAATCAAAGACAAAAACATGATGTGAGGGGTAACTCCCGGCCCAGCCGGGCCGCCGGCGGTTATGCTGTGTGTTCTGTTGTTGTGTTGGGGGAGGGGGGGTGGGAGCATTATGAATCGGAAGAGAGGGAATGCGTGCGAAGGGGAGAGGGGATGATGTGATTGTGTGTTTGCAGCACGACTTCCAAAAGCAGAAAAGAGTAAACTTTTAGTACAACAGGGTATCAAAGAGAGCATTGACATGCAATTATTGTTTTGATGACGGCTTCGCAAGTGGTTGCTATACAGCACGCTCTGCTTGCTTGCTCTGAATCCCATATTCAAGCCTGTTGCAGAGGCGGAGGGGATATGTACAGGAGATCCGCTGGATCGCGTGCGCTTCAATCGCATCGTAGATGGCCGAGATCCAAGCACATTCGGGAATGAGTCGTTCACCCAATAGGGTATTCCGTGTCTAGCTAGCTAGTTGGAAGGCTAGGCCGCGCCACAGGTCAGCAGTGGCGGGTATGGAAGTATACAACTGTTGTCCAAGCGGCGCAGCAGTTGGAAGTCATTTCGTGGGAGCACCAGCTGCATCCCGAAGTCGGCATTTCGGGAGAGGGTTTCTTGCCCTCGGGGATGCATGGAGAGGGCCCTGCGGAACCCGCCTCATCGCGATTCAGCAATGGGACTGGTATCGCCGTGGGCTTCATGAGTCTCTCAAACGTGTCCACGGGCATGTCGTGCCAGCGAAAGCAGTTGCAGCAGATGAAGAAGGTTTTGCCAACGGGCTTGCGGTTGTTCAGCTCGGAGCCGCGTTTTCCGACGGTCCAGGTGACGCGGTTGGCTGGGTTAGCACGACCCGCGGCAGAGGGGCGGTAAGAACGCTGGCGGTGTTCAGGAGCCTCCTGCGACGATGTGGGAGTATCTAGAAAAGTAGGCGAAGTTTCGCTGGTACTGCCTTTGCTGGAACACAAGCGGCGATGTGGAAGCCCTGCAGAGGCTGCAGCTGACGGAGAACCTTGGAATACAATGTCGCTGGTACTACTCCTTGTGTGGTGCAAGCGGCGGGGAGGAGCCTCGTTGGCAGGAACTTCTGCCACAGCAGAGGGAGCTGTTGTGAAGGTAAGCGATGACAAATCGGTAGAGCTGTTGCTCCTGCTGGATTGAGATGTACCCGGTGCTGTTGGGCGACTGAAGTTCGGAGGAGGGCTGTTACGGATACCCTTCTGGTTGGGAGGAGAGCTATGACGAACCAAATTTTTGGGCGCAGTCTCGAATGAAGATGCAGACGATGAGGCCAGGGTATCCGGTTTTGGGGATTGCAGTCGTGGAGAAGACTCCATTGAAGTCCCAGGTGTTGTAAGCTCAGATAGATTCATACTTCCTGGCGAAGTAGTCTCGGCCGACTTCAGACTGCTCGGCGATGTGACCTCGGTCAGATTTAGGGCTCCTAGAGATGCGATCTCGGGTAGGTTCAGGATTCCTGGAGACGGAATCTCAGCCAGAGTCATTCTCCTATTGAACTGCTCTACAGTGGATGTCGATTGTGTCTTGCCGGTAGATCTTGACATGCCCTTGTCAGTCTTCAAGGGCGGTGGCCTCTTGCTCAGACGCTTTGCTGCTTTGGCTGCCTTTTGCTGCTTCTCAAATTCCTTCTTCAGCCGTTTCTCTAATTCCTTTCGTTCTCTCTCAAGCTTCTTCTTCTCTCTTTTTTCACTCCTGCAACTGCCATATTCAGACCAACTGGGTGAGGTACAGAGCTCTTGTTCTTGAACGAATTGTGATTGGCTCAGTCCTTCCTCTTTCTTTTTCGGGCTCCTCGGACTCATGAGAAACATCGAACTGTACTTGGATACAGGCGTCAATGGCGTCCCTGGAGTCACTGGTTGTATTGGGTCAGTTGCCGCTCGTCGATCGAGTAGGGCAGGTTGGTCAGACGGTGGCTGAGCTGTCGACGAGACGAGACCGCCAGTTAAAAGTGCCATGGACGGTGGCGGAGTCAAAGGCGGAAGCATATGTGGTAAGTCGGCCGACTGAGCCTATGTGTAGTGGTGCAGTTAGCAGAAATATAACCACAAGTGAATGTATCAGTATAACGGGGTTGAGATGCGCGGAGTACGGTGCCGGTATTTAAGTGTGAAGGAGGTTGGGCGACAGGTACTTCCAGGACTTGCATTTTCATGTTCCAAGATCAATCTCATAATGTTTCCAGTCCATGACCTGTTCGGTCCTTTGACTGACGACATTATACAAATCTTGACTAGACTAGTTATATGTGTGGGTATGTATACGGTAGATAGTCCGGTAGCGGTTTTCTTTGTGACGAGCCACGTACCAAACGAAGGTATGGAAACACCGATGACAGGCAGGATACAATGAGAGACGGAGGGAATGTCAGATACAGAAGAGGCCCGCGAGGTAAAGGGTAGATGCTAGGGAACAGAAATGGGTTTAAGGAAGTACGGCTGAGAATTTAACTTGGCTTGGACGGCGTTGTTGAGGCCATATAGGTATTTTATATGACCTACAAATTCCCAGTTATGATAGAAACACTAGGAGACTCGCATCTACTTACCAGATGCCGTTAAAGGCCGCTTAATTCCACGCCAGAGATCGTTTATATGCGTTTTAGGAGGCTCCTTGAAGGAATGGAGGTCTTCCCCCGCGCTTCAATACGGCCATGTCATTTTCCCCTGCCAAAGCACGTAGGGTCGTCCGACCTTTGCGAGACATTTCTGCACATTCTAGTGCAACGTAAAGCACCTAGACAGGCAACATCCCTATCAATGGCTATAGACGACCAAGGCATCAGTATGTTGGCGGAATCTGTGCATGAGCTGTGATCCGGACTAGTGGCACTACGGTCAGTCTAGCAGCAGTGGTCTCGAACTGAGCTTGTCATCCCAGATAGAGCGCGTCCAGCGCGATTACTGGCTCGTCCACCACTATCCCAGACTAAGGTTAATTCTGGATGGCGGGCCGACATGGCTTCACACTACCCCGTGCGACCACTTAGGACTAGAGTACCGCATTTTATCCCCGTCATTCTAGTGTGCACTATCTCTATTGGGATCTGGGTCTCTGGCTGGGCGGCGTTTCGCTTAGATCAGTCCGATCCGTCACTCTGCTGTAGCCATGCAACGCCGCTTCCACCTCGCCAGTTAACCGTGCTTATGCGCCATGCAAGAGAATCGAGCAAGGTGATCGCAACGACACGCAAGGGCATATGTATTTGCAATTGTTAATTTTCGTGAGAGATTGCGGTGGGCGCCACAACTTCGGATGCAATGCGGACCTTGCTTGCACTGCGTACAATCTATCTCGCACGACGTTTAGCAGACTGCAGTGGCAATTTCCTGTCCAGCCAGCATGATAGATAGCCATACAGATAGAGAGAGGCAGGAAAGACACCACCGACGCTACTGTCGACCCCGCGATCAGATTCCACAACTGGTCGTTGTGTATGGTCTGTACTCCGTGCGTTCGCACCAAGGTAAGACATATGGATGATTGTTTCCGCCTCAGGCGTTTGGCCTATCGCCTCGTCTCCAGGTCTCGGATAAGTTTAGAAATCGCCTGACACCTGGTCAATGAGGAACCACAGCAGTCCCGGCAAAACAATTATCGTCTAAGCTATAGGGCACGGATATGCTGGACGATGCACGGCCAGGCTTGAAACAATGGACATCTGATTCCGAGTATCTTGCATTTTCGGATAGTGTGCCCGGATATGTGGATCTTTGTCGTGAGGCTGTCTTCTGATACAAACTTGCCCCTGAGTACGCCGCATAGGTGAACCCGCTTATACTATATTTAGCTGAGTCTTTGATATCATGCAAGGGATTTTCACCTACAAACCAACAGCCATTCGCAAAGGAGACTCCAACGATAATGTGCTGTCAGATCCTTCGCCGCTAACTCCTTGCAATGAGACATACATGTAGATGAGGAGTAGAGATGGACGAACTATCACTTCAGCTGACCTCCGAACTCGAATCCTCACTCACTTGAATGCGGACACGTCGTGGTTGCTCGAGATCCCGCAGCCAATTGGCGATGAGGACTTGCTGTCTAGTCTGGGCAGACAGAGGTATTTCAACATATTAATTGATCCGTGGCTGAAGGGACCACAGGCCGATGTTACGAGGTTTTTGTCAGCAATGGCATGTGTTCGAGAGCAAAGTGCAAACGATCGCTGAAGTTGAGAACTTGATTCGAGAAAATAGCCATGAGTATGGCTCTGTGGGAGGAGATTATTCTAAGCCTCAGAGTACGAGCGGGGCCACAGAAGCTCAGCTAAGCGTAAAATCACGAATTGATGCTGTAATCATAAGCCCAAGTTTACGGACCACTGTCACCGCGAAACTCTCCTCGAGGTTGACACAAGCGTCCCCGTTCTTGCTTCAAAAGTAAGCCTAGCGTTTCTGTCACAAACGCTCTGTACGCTCGCAAAACCGGTCGTAGCTAACGACTGTACTCTAACTAGAAAGCAGCCGATCTCATTAGGTCGTGGTCTTACTTCAATGTCGTGCAAGAGATGCCGCCGTTCTCCACATCTAACTCAGACTGGAGATCTCTGTCCCGCCATCCACTACCTCGGTGGCTAAGCATTAGCAGGCTTGAATCCGTTTCAGATTTGTTGTACTATCACTCTGCCATCATGATCAGCTTCGGCGAGTCATCATATGTTCCACTCACTAGTACGAACGGTCGTCCCGTTGGGGAAGAAGATGCAGCGGAAGTTGTCATCTACACTCCACATGGCATCCACGCAGAGGACCTCCGCTGCCTGGAAACTGCTAACCCACCGGTTCGTACTCTTGCGTTTCTCCACGGTCTGCACGACGTCTCCTTAGGAAGTTAGCTCAACCTCGGGGCGCACAATGGGCTTAAGGCCCAGCGGATCCTGAAGGCCAAGTACTGGCTCCCGACACATGATGAGATGAAACGTGGCTTTGGGCTCGTTAGTTTCTTCCTGAAGCGGAAGGCCTTCACGGTTGGGGATGCACTCGAACAGGAGAAAAAGGGTCTCGAAGCAGCCGTTGAACAAGGTTGCTTCGAAGACGTTCATTTCGCGGACCTGGGTAACGGAGAGAGACTTGTTTTGGGATAGCCATTCTAAAGGCCCTCATATTTATCGTTTGACACCCCGGCATTAACCCCCGTGTTCCAATGCTTACCCATTCGTACCATATTTCCGTCATCCTCATAGTCCCGCTTTTGAATGGCACCCCTCCTCCGCCTAGACCAAATGGGCAATGCGCATAAACAGGGAGACGAATTAGTGCTGCTCGGTACCTTAGTGTCGCATAGACTCTGCCATCCTAAAAACTACTATACACTAGACCAAGGCTTGGTAACATCCAGTACTGTCCCTACAGTGTCTAGAAGCATCTGTTGTATCAGTGCTGGAGTTATATTATGTCATTCCTTCATCTATTTAAGCCACCACACTTCTAGAACACCCAGGAATTGAGCGAAGTTTATCAGATCATGACTATATCGGCACTCGCTAGAATAGTATACAGTACCTGGATGACACACCTAGGTGCCATATATCTGTACCCTTTGTCCCCAGGTACTAGCATTTGACAGCGCGTTTGCTCTTCAGTTACCCTGGGCTACTTGGGTACCGTTTGGTGGGAAAATCTGCCTTGACGATGGTATCTGAAGCCACACAATGGAAATCCTGGTACACTGCTTATCACTGCCGCGTGTGGATTAACCAGGTTCCTTAGATGACATGAAGGTGCCTTTGCCACTCCCGATGTGGAAATGACAGTGGTAGATGTGTGATCGTGAGGGAATTTTTTGGTCATGGATGTCAGTGTAATAACTGGACAGAAGCCTGGGTTGCGAGTGGTTCAACGCCAGAGTGCTCAGTGCCACGATGTGCTCCCGCGGTCACATTGCCTGCGTTGGCGAATGGCTCTGGGACTCTCCCCAGAACCTGCTTCATCCAACTTGCTGTGCGCATAGCCCTTTTTGTGTTCAAGACAATCTCCTCTCCCTAGGGAAAAATATGATTACAGTGCTACATGGTCTTTCGCAGCCATTTTGGACGGTCCCATTATACAGAACTAGGGAGGGGGCTTGTGAGCAGCACATTTCTAGATGACATGAGTAATTTCCGTACTCTTCACAATCTCTTACTCTTCGCCCTCATCATTTTCGCTGCCCTCTTGTTGCTCATCCTCGCTTTCCTCTTCCTCACCCTCCTGGTCCTTAGCCTCCTTCCTCTTCTTTCCCTCTTCCCTCCTCCCCTCCTCGATCAACCGTTCCTTCTCTTCCCTTGCCTTTCTCTGACCAAGAACGAACGCCCCCAAAGGCGTCTGTTCCCACTCCTCCTCCTTGAGAAACCCCTCCACCCCCGCGCGATCGGCAGGGGAGAAGTCAATCTTCGATCTCCTCTCCTCGATCCATCTAGAGCTAGCTTCAAGTTTCTGCACCAGCAACCCTAACGCCGCGTTAACCTTCCCATTCTGATTTCCTTTATCCTTTTTACGGGTTCCCTTGGGCGACGACCCAGAGACGCCCTTTAACCACCGTTTCAGCATGACAACCACCGGCAGTGCCAATTCCGGAAACGCCACACTCTCCACCCACAACGCAAAAAACTCCGCTAGCAGCTCCCCAACCTGCTCCCCAACCCCATCTTGATACACCCTTGTCCTCAAATACGCCTTGGGTGCTCGGATTGCCATGTTGAAGTCCAAGGGTTTCAGCGTTGCCGACTTCTTCGGTTTTCGCTTCATTTCTGTTGAGGTAAGAACCTCGAGTAAGGGGGCTGCGAGGGGGATGTATGTCACTGCTGCGCGCGAGAGGCGAAGAAGAGAGCGTGTGAGTTGGAAGCGGAGAGGGAAATACTGCGCTGTGGGAATTAGGCGGAGGGCGCCGAGTGTAATCTGGACAACGGGGTAGATGAGAGGGCGGAGGGGTGATTCGGTGGCGGTGGTGGCTTCGGTTAGGGGCGAGCAGTGGGTGGAGAGGACGCGGGACCAGAAGTCGAGGGAGTGGACGTATTGCCAGTTGTAGACTGTTTTATAGGATTCCTGTGGAACTGTTAGACTCGATACTGGGAGGAAAGGAGACAATGAGGGGTTCTACCTTTGAATTGTTTGTGATGCTAGCTCGTAGGTGGATTGCTAGCTGCCGGATAAAGGTGAATCCCGTTGTGTATCCTACTATTTGATCCAGACCCCACAATTCCGCGGCAGAGTTCTTCATCAGGTTAATGCCCTGGATTGTGTGCACCGTCGTACTTCCGCTTCCCTTCACTAATCCTTGATACACAGTCTTGAGTGTAGCCTCTTTGAGACCAGAGTCGCCTATCACGACGACCCTTCGGATAACGAGAAAGGCAGTCACACGAGTGGCTTCGGAGCAGGATGTGTCGGACCAGATATCTACGACCGTCTTAATGAGGGTACGTACTATCTTCTTGAATGAAAGGACGTATGGGATGAGCAGGAGAAGAGACGATAGGGTAAGCTTGAGGGTTGAAGCGTCAGACAGCGTCGTGAGGAGGTGGAGGACTGCAGAGGAGTGCGACTTTAGCAACGGTGTTAATGTTCGGTATTTTTTAGATTCCGTAGGGACACGGCTGATTTCACAGTTAGCACACTAATTGCGATACGGAAAAGGCACGCTTACATCCTGCCGGACGCAGACTCCTTTGCGGGAAGATGATGGTTAAGCACCTCCGGTACATGCTGCAGAGCTAGGACAAGAAGATTATGATAGACTAGGAAGTATTAGAAACAATAGCTTCGGATGTGAGGAGGGCTCTTAGGGTGGGTACATACCATCTGGATCAGAAATAGTGTATTTATACTCCTTGCCGTCATCCTCATTTACATGGGCTGCCGCTCTGAATGCTAATACAACCTGCCGCATTGCTCGCAGCGAATTATTCTCTGCCAAGGCAGTCTTCCACTTCTTCACCATCGTCGCCGTGACTTCCATCTCATCTTTATTCTCATCCTCATCCTCATCCTCTGCCTCTTCAGTCTCTTGCTTCTGTGTCTTTCGCCTCTTCCTCTTCTTCGGTGCGGCCTCTTCCTCACTGGCACTGAAGCCATCCAGTTCAACTAAGCCCTGCATATCACCTCCCTCAAAGTCCAGAAGCTCTGCGTCGTTCTGCTTCAAGTACTTGTAGAACTCAGGGTCCTTCTCTTTCAATTTCTCCAAGTCTTCCTTATGCATGTGGATATCATCTCCAGCACTTGACTCGGACTCGCTGTCACTGGGTGACGCGACGCCATCAAACGAGGAGGTGGAGGATAAGTCGTCGTCTTTCTCCTCTAGCTCCACTCTTTTTCGCTTTCCGGTCTCTTTGCCCTCATCCCTAGCTTTCTTCAACTTACTGCCTCTCGCTTTAGTATCCTTGGGGATCTCGAAGTCGCCTTGGAAAAACTCTTCAACACTCATACCACCAAAGATCTTGTCCCCCGCGCCATCAATTTCAGCAGCTCCACCGGCCTTCTTAACATTGGGAGGATTTGCATCATCATCTCCTCTCTCTTTAGCATTCTTCGCTTTCTTCTTCGCCTTGACTTGGTTCCTCTGTTTGATCTGTGCGAAATCCTTCCGACGCTCAAGAGTATCTTTCAGGTGGTTTTTCTCGAATTTCCGGGTTGACTTCTTGATTCGCCCCATTTCGTTGCAATTGTACAGTATTGAAATTGGTGCACCTGGGAGCTCCCCGCGAAGTGCGAAAAAAATGGAAAAGTTCTGGGCGGCCTGGGGAAATGTTCCTCCGGCCTCAGGTTGCTGACTAAGCGCACATCAGCTTCATAATCCCACTTATTCGTCAATCCTCTTTTGAACTCCAAGACGATCGTCACGATGTATACAAGCGCGAGGCAGCCACCTTACGCACCGTCACCTTATAGTTATACTCCAAATACCTGCTTATCCTCTCACATTAGCCTTGACGAAGTGAGGCGGAGGTAGCCCTTGAGATCATATTATCCTAGCTAACATGATTATTAGGAGGTCCGACTTTCTACATCCACCGCAGAGAGGGACCTTTACGATTCCCTTGCCGAGATTTACAGTGTTATTCTCACACTCGATGCCCTCGAGAAAGCGTACATCAAGGATTCGATAGGAGAGACAGATTACACAGAGACGTGCGACCGGCTACTAAAACAATACAAAGCTATACTTAGCGACGAAGCGGTCGCAAGGGTGTTTATTGACCTGGAAAGCTTTAAACGGGAGTGGGATGTAAATTATCACCAATTAAAGCTGCTAGACGGAACTTGGTTACTGACGGCTGGATAATAGATGGAGTGTCCTAGAGCCACGGAGCGTCTTCGGATCGGACTCCCTGCTACCGTGGAACAGCCTTCTCTGAACTCATCCAATAGTGGTGCTACAGGTGCAGCGATCGCTGAAGCCACACAGGACTTCATCACATTCCTAGATGCGCTGAAACTCAACCTCCTAGCCAAGGACAGTTTGCATCCTCTCCTCTCAGATGTCATTCAGTCAGTAAACAAAGTGACCGATCGAGATTTTGAAGGACGAGGGAAGATTGTGCAGTGGCTGATTACACTCAATCAGATGAAAGCTACGGAAGAAATCACAGAGGGGCAGGCACGAGAGCTGTCCTTCGACATGGAACAAGCCTATCACGGGTTCAAGGCGATACTCTGAAGCTGGAGTTGTGGATTTTGCCAAGTTACAGGTGTACAAAGACACTCATCGAAAGATCTGTGCATGGCCTTCCCTTGTGAATTATCAGGCGCGATCCCGGCCGTAAAAAGCTAAGGCAGTCTGCGCTACTTCCGAACACCTCAAGAAGCCTCTGGAACGCGTCGAGTGACAGTCAGAGGCGGCCTCACTGTAATTTGGAACGGTAATTACCTTCAGATATCGCTGCAGGGCACCTGGCCCTAGGGATCCAATAAGTCACTAGTTGTGACATTTTTTCGCTTCTCTTAGCTCCCGAATGTCATCGGCCGCTTATGAGTTGCAGACGAGGAAGTTTTCGCTGTGGCTCGCCTGCTGTCACTCAACCCGCATGGTTGGGCGACACGTTATCAGATGGACTATATGAAATAACGATAAATTCTTCGTCGACCAGGCGTAGTGGAAATGGCGCGCCTGGCATACACAAATATCTAGCCATGGATACTATAGAGCTCCAAGTACGGATGCATGAAGCTGCGGTAGACTCAGTTGCTCAAAGAGATGATCTGAATAAGGTGACCTCAGACATTGAGAGAGATGCGCAAGGGGATCGCCGCCTACATCCTGCAGGTACGCATTGGCATCACCAAAATATTTTCCGATAATCTGGAGATCTGATAATCTAATTGAACTTTTGTCAACAACAGATTCGACCGATGAATCCAGCGATAGATTTGTTCCACCGCTCAAGGGTCTTTCCTTCTTGGATAGATTTCTAGTATTTTGGATTGTTCTTGCCATGACTATCGGAATTCTCCTTGGGAATTTCGTTCCTTCAGCAGGTCCCGCGCTTCAGCGGGGTCAGTTTGCCGGCGTGAGCACTCCAATCGGTATGTGACTTCTTTCCACAGCGCGAATTTGCGCTTTGAGGACTTCAACGACTGACAATCTTTTGCAGCTGTGGGATTGCTCATTATGATGTATCCAATTCTGTGCAAAGTCCGCTATGAAACTTTGCATCTCCTAGTCCAGGAACGAGCACTGTGGGTTCAAATCGGGTTCTCCTTTGTCCTAAACTGGATTTTCGCACCACTACTCATGACTGGACTCGCCTGGGCCTTTCTCCCAGATCGACCCGATCTCCGTGACGGGCTGATCTTCGTCGGTATTGCTCGTTGTATCGCAATGGTCCTCATCTGGACGGACCTTGCAAAAGGTGACGGCGACTACTGCGCCGTCCTCGTCGCATTCAACTCAATCCTCCAGATCGTCCTGTTCGCACCACTAGCGCTCTTGTACGTCGAAAAAATAGGCCGCTCTCAAGAAGTAGTTGATGTGGACTACGATAACGTCGCCCAATCTGTCGCCGTCTTCCTAGGTACTTCCTCAACCTCCTTCTAATACCTGAAATACCCCACTAACCTCCACAGGCATACCGCTCGCCGCGGCAGTCCTCACCCGCTTCTCGCTCCGCACCTACCTTGGCGAACGCAAATACAACACCAACTTCATCCGCTTCATCGCCCCGCTCTCCCTAATAGGCCTCCTCTTTACCATAGTTGTCCTCTTCGGCTCCCAAGGTAGCAACGTCGTCCACCAAATCACCTCCGTCCTCCGCGTCGCCGCCCCTTTAGCTATGTATTTCCTGATCGTCTTCTCCGCTACCGTTGCGCTTTGCCGGTATTTCGGGTTTGGGTACAGAGTCAGTTGTACCCAGAGTTTCACTGCGGCAAGCAATAACTTTGAGCTGGCTATCGCGGTAGTTATTGCGGTTTATGGGCTGGGGAGTGGGCAGGCGTTGGCAAGTATTGTAGGACCCCTTATTGAGGTGCCCGTACTGGTTAGTTTGGTCTATTTAATGAAGTGGATTAAGATTAGGTGGAAGTGGGCGAACTAAGCTACTCAGACTACTCAGACTTTTTATTCATATTTTTCTTTCTCTATTTGCATTTCTCTTTAAGAATTTATCCGTCTGTGATTAAGTAGCGAATATCAAGGAGTTAGGTTTTATTTGATAGCAGCGAGCCTTACCTATGACGACAATGAAAACCAAATGCCAACTCAGGTTCCAGCGAATTTGCACGTCTTTGGCCCTGGACAGGGAGTTTTATGTGACTACACAGTACCGGGCGAGATGCGAGAGATAGTGTCACGGTCTCCAAACGGCACAGTCATCACCGTTTTGCATACTGCACTTATGACTGGAAGTTCCGGACGTTATAGGTCCATTCATAAATCCAGGGCTCATACGAGCTAAATTAATCTATATATCTATATCTATATCTATATAATACTGTCTTATCTAATTGATAAGGGCAAAGAGACGGGTCACGTACGAATAGCCGAACCCCATCGAAAGGTTAGCCCCTAAAGCCAAACTTCGACTCCAACCCGTCTCCGCCGACCTCATCCCGCCGCCGCGCACCCAGGAAGTTATGCCGCCGTCATCCTCTAGCAGCAGCTTCTGCGGCGGTTGCAAGCAGTATCGGCCTCACGATTCGTTCCGTTGGGATCGACTCGGTCGATCTTAGAAGACCTATCAGACCTGCGCCGTGGGGTCAACCTTCCATGATGGAACTGCCGACTCCTCGCTGACCTGCGTTAGGATCGACGCCGACGTCCGGTCCTTACGGAAGTCAACAGCAACGCGATAAGGTTGGAACAACCGCGATGACGTGAACCTGCAGAGCCCAACGGCGATCCGGCGGCACCGTCGCGGGGAAGGCGATGCGGTCGTCCTCTAGACCTCTGCGACATCCTCTGGCATTCACCTCATCCCTTCATCGGTACCAGCCATTGCTTCTCGGACCAATGGACCACGCCTGTGGCGACTGCGGAGCACTACATTGGATCGACAAGCGCGTGAGTACCAGTAAGGCGAATGATCCATGGTGGGAGACTTGCTGCAAGAAAGGTGACGTTCATCTGGATCCGTTCCAGCCTCCTCCACCCTATCTTCACCGCAGATGGTTAGTGTTGAAGATAGCAGCGAAAATTGACTTACGGAAGCTGCATCTAGAACCTCCATTACCGTAATGGCAGTTGGTATAGGATCCAGAAAGCATCCCCTCCATTATTACACACTTCATAAAGGGACCAGCGCTTCTTTTACAGGAAGCACAGCCCGCAATGCACTCCTCGCCTTGGGTATAGCCAAGAGCAGCTTCTTGGTTGCCCATGCGATCCCACGCAATGCTGCGATCGCCTCGAAGGCGGATTCCACGGACTCGCATGAGCCGGGCAAGGGCAACGAAGGCTGCCGAAGGCTTTTCCGGAGGTTGCTCTGCGCGGGCCGCAAGGGCGGCGGGGCTTTCGGCCTGCAAAGTAGGCAGGTCGAAGGCCGCAACAGCGGCAGCAGCAACGTTGGTGGCTGCGAGGGTCGTTGCGGTGGTGGTGGTGCTGTTGCTGCTGCTGGCCGAAGCTTCGGGGGCAGCCGCAGCCGCGAGAGGAGCACTGCTTGCACTCGCGGGCGGCATGGAGGTTGCACGGGCTGGCATGGCGATTGTACGTAGTATGTAGAGAGTATATAGAGTATATAGATTCAAATTGAATAGTTACATCGATGCCCACGCTCTTCGCCACCCTTTCACGTGACTCACCCTTCACCTCGCGGTCGCGAGGTGGCCTACTTCTAGTTCCTTTATACCTGGTAGAAATATAGTACAAATGCCATCATTGGCAGTATGAATTTCGAAATGGATTGACCCAAATCCGAAAAGTATACTTCTTCATATGCGCTGATCTGACCATTGATCTTCGAAAGATCTCATTAATGTGACCTCTCAAGAAGCTCAGGAGATTTTCTATTGATCACATCGTTACTCAGCGCCATGCCTCGTTAACTAACCTTAAAAAGGGACTTAGCATGCATAAGAGGCGCTCTTAGTTATGCAATGACACAGTTGGCATTGGCGAGGACCCATACAAAACGACGCACTGTCAGCAAAGCCGATACCGACTAAACACCGATTACTTAACCCCTCCGGAGGATCGAGAACGCCGAGCTTCTGGGGTAACTGCGGGCAATGTTAAAGCCGATATATATATACAGAGGGGCGCCGGGCTGAGCGTATCTGCCCCTCCTCCGTAACAGTGTCTTCTCAATTCATACCCCGCCTTGTGCCGCTTGCGAGATCAACAACAGTGGCTTCTACCCTTCGGCTTGCCAGCTTAAGCCGCCAATTCTCAACTTCCGAAAAACAAATGGCTCCTGTAGCTAAAGAATATGACTATATTGTCATTGGTGGTGGTTCGGGAGGCAGCGGCGCAGCCCGTCGCGCTGCAGGCTGGTATGGTGCAAAGACACTACTGATAGAGAACGGACCGTCTGGAGGATGTTGTGTGAACGTTGGGTACGTATGAAACTATCTCAAGCTCATGAGCCTGTCGTCTGACAGAACTTTTAAAGCTGTGTCCCCAAGAAAATGACTTGGAACTTTGCAACAGTGGCCGAGACTCTCCGAGACAGCAAGTATTACGGCTTTGCTACTCTACCTAATGTCCCCTTCAACTTTGCAGAGTTCAAGAAGAAGCGGGATGAGAGTATCAGAGGGCTGAATGCGGCATACGAGCGTAACTGGAAAAACGAGGGAATCGAACTTGTCCGGGGGACTGCTACCTTTAAAGGCCCAAAGGAGCTTGAGGTGGAACATGAGGACGGGAGCGGCAAGCATGTGTACAGCGGGAAGCACATCCTTATTGCATCGGGGGGTCACCCGCTTATTCCAAACAATATTCCGGGGGCAGAGTATGGCATCACGAACGAGGGTTTCTTTGCATTAGAAGAGCTGCCCAAGAAGTTCGCCGTTGTCGGTTCTGGATACATCGCAGTGGAATTGGCTGGCATGTTGAATGCTTGCGGTGTCGAGACTCACATGTTTATCCGATTTGATAAGTTCTTACGCACATTCGATCCAATGATCCAGGAAGTCATGACAAAGCACTACGAGGACATCGGCATCATTATACACAAGAACCATCCGAGTTTCGTGAAAGTAGAGAAAGTGAGCGATGGCCCAGGGGATAAGAAGGTCCTCAGGATGTATGAGAAAGATGGAACTATGTTCGAGACCAATGAGTTATTGTGGGCAATTGGAAGAGGACCAGAAATTAAAGATCTGGCACCGGAGAAAGTTGGGGTGAAGTTGACTCCAAAGGGTCATGTTGCCGTTGACGAATTCCAAAACACGAGCGTCGATGGTATATATGCCTTAGGTGATGTGACGGGACAATTAGAGCTGACGCCAGGTATGCAGCCTCCACGGGACTCTCCGCAAGGCGGAAGTTCCTTCTTGACTAGATAAGCTTTTAATTTGTCATTATTTACTAACTGGGTTTCTGCCCACAGTCGCTATCGCTGCCGGGCGCCAGCTAGGAAACCGACTCTTTGGCCCGCCTCACCTCAAGTCGTCAAAGCTGGACTACACAAACGTCCCAACCGTCGTATTTGCGCACCCCGAAATAGGAAGCATCGGTCTCACTGAACCTCAAGCTATTGCCAAATTTGGCAAAGAAAATGTGAAGATATATAAGACAAGCTTCAAAGCTATGTACTACGATGTCTTCCCGCCAGAGGAGAGAGCGAAACAACCTACCTCGTACAAGATCGTCTGTGAAGGCCCTAACGAGAAGGTTGTGGGTTTGCATATCTTGGGTCTGAACAGCGGCGAGATGCTGCAGGGCTTTGGCGTTGCGATCAAGTGTGGTGCAACGAAGAAGGATTTCGATAGTACCGTTGCTATTCATCCTACTAGTGCGGAGGAGCTGGTGAGTTTTTCCCGATCTCCCCTTCTCGGAAAGTATTTGACACCCTTGTGATAGGTCACGATGAAATGATAACGTTGAGGGGACACTATGAAAAGACTATGTTGGTTTTACGCTTGGAGAGTTCTCTTATACTCGTGAGCTTTGACATGGGAGAAAACGCTTTACATATTTAATGCAACACTTTAGACGGCCTGGCCTTGCTGGAATCCAAGTGCCTCATCTATGAGTGCTTCCATTCGTCACTAATTGCCCCTGATACTGCTTGTCCATGCCCTACTCACCCTTTCTAGGCGTATCGTTCCGAGCACTGAGGCCTTCATTATTTTACACTTTTGCGTACGGAGTATGCAAGTCCTATTGGGTAAGCCACGCCTGCGATCAAATGCTTTCCGGATTAGGCATTATGTATAAGGCTACCGAAGCGAACTGGCTAATGGCTTCGTAAACAACCCTCTAACATAAATTCTCGATTTATGCTCTCCACTTCACACAGCCTCTTCAACCGTTTTCGGCACGCCTTCTTTCTGGTAGGCTGGCCTTCTCTTCCTAGGCGTCTCCTAGATTTGGCTGCGTTGTTCTCTGCTGTATAGTTTCACATGATTTCTTCCGGACCCACTGGCGCTGACCTCCTCCGTCTCCCTCTCCTCTGATCTTTTCAGAACACGTGGACATCCTCCTCTTTCAGCGCATTCCCCCCATTGGTCTCATTCAAGTTGGGTACTACCTCTGAGGCTTACTCTCTTTGTGCGTCGGAGGGAAAGGTAAAGGGCACCTGCCTCCTACCGTCTCCCGACTAGCATAAGAGGTCTTCCTGCCATAATTTGATACTCTCATCTGTTAATCACTGCCGCCGTAATGTCTTCCAGGGAACCCCTAAGGCTGGACTATCACTGTAAGAGCTGCGGCGTCGGTTTCTATGACGAAGAGAGCTTCATTAGGCATAGAAAAGTCTTGGGGCACTGCTATTGCAAGCACTGCAAGCTAGATTTCATCTCTGATGGAGCCATGCTGAACCATATCGACCAGTTCCACTACCACGCCGAGGAGTATTGCAAAGACTGTGACACATCTTTCCCGGATGAGCGAACAGAATATAATCACGAACACTGCCGTACGTGCAAGCAACCCTTCGTCGATAAGGCCGCCCTGGAACTCCGCACAAGCCGCGAACATCCGATTAGGTATTCTTGCATCCCCTGCGCGAAATCTTTCAGCGACTCACAGGCTTTGGAACAACCTGACTTATTCTCTGATAGCCGTGGTTACAAGCGCCACTGGTGTCGCTGTTCTTTTAACGGCCAATTGGCCTTGCACGCACACTGTCTCAAGGAACACCCTGAATTCTACCTTTGCAGTGGTCTGTGTGCTTTTTGTCACAAGTTTTTCAAGGACCGCTCTATTCTCGTCCACCATCTGGGCGACGCTCACCCCACGATTCCTAGGACTTCTCAACCGGCTGTAAACCAAGGCCTGGTGTCCGTTAGCCAAAGACCCCCTGTTTGGATAGGTTGGGGACAACTCGAGAATATACGTCCAACTTTTCTTAATCCAGGAACCTTTGGATTTGGCCAGCAATCGTCAAATCAACTAACTGGCGTATCGCAATCTTGGACATGGGAAGCTAGCCAGTGGCTTCCAAACTTTCAACCGACATTAAATTTGGGAGCGCCTGGTTACGGCCAACTATCGCTAGATCAACGGATAGCTGCAATTCAATCAGGAGCCTACCAAGGTGTTGGACAGCCCTCGAATCCACAGGCGGCCGGGCTTCAACCATTTGTGTTCAATAATTTCCAACCAAGCAGCCAGCAACCACTTCATCGATCGGTGGCCGCAACCGAACCACCCGGCTCCCGCGGTAATACTTTGAAACGAAATACGCTCGCTCCCAATCTTACTGCTGCGGAGAAGAGCCAACAGCAGGGCCTGGGACCCATGGAAGGGGTAGAAACCGAAAGTACCCGTTCCAAATGCAGCCAATGCCAAAAAAACTTCAGAACCCCGGATAACTTGGGTCAGCATATGAACGCAGTCCATTCCCTGCGCTTCCGGTGCGAAGAATGCTGCCAAGTATTTAAAAGCCAACGCAAGCTGAATCTTCACGAACGAACGTTTGGGCATAATTCAATGCCACTCGGCTATGATAAGTTCTTTAAAGACAGGGAATCTTTGAGAAAATATAAAGCGGTTTTACATCGCCAGAAGTTTCCATGTCACCAGTGTGGGGACAAATTCGAGAGTGCCGGAGCTTTTTCAGAACATATGGATCGTCACAAAGGAAAACCTGTCAGTGCATTTATCGTGTGCTCACCTTGTGGCACTAGGTTCACCACCATTGATAAGCTCCAGAAGCACCTCGGAAGTGATATCCATAGAGAAGATGATCCAATTCTCAAGTGTATTGGTGGAACTCGTTGTAAGATGGAGTGCATTTCTCTCTCGCAGTTGGTGAGCCACTACGAATCTGGGCAGTGTCTGAAGCTTTTCAACCAGGATCAGATCATCCAGATCCTCGCCGAATACAATATGGAGAAGAAAGATGCTATTGGATTGCCTATCCGGAAGAGACAAAGGACCTCAGAAACATAATCCCGTTTACTGTTGGATTATTGCTGCATGTGGCGGACCTATTTCTTCGCTTTGCCGTTTTCAAAGGATGCGCTAGGGGTTCTGCATGTTTTGGGGCAGTTGTTAGGCAATAAATCTTCTCCGATTGAGGAACGCTGTCGGCGACTTGTATCCTTCTTAATTCGCGCTCCTCTCGCTGACTCCATGACCACCTTGCTTTCACTTGCTTTCACCCTGTACCCAACGTTTGACCATTGAGCGCTGACCCCATGACTTTTTGTTTGTGACTGTCGTCACTGAGACTGACTGCAGAGATATTCTCTATTGAACTCGTTCTCGGAGAGGGATTGTACATTCAATCTTTCCCACAGAAAGAGGCATGTTGATGGGCATGGGAACTCACTATGGCGAGGACTATTACCTGTAATTCGTTCTCGTTCTATCCCGTGCTGTCCTTGCTCAATTCCTTCATTCGACGGGTGCCGTCTTGTCGCTCAACGGTCCGTCATTCGTGACTGTTGTCACTAGAATCAGTCGTGGCGGAGATGAACTGACCTGCCAGTTTCCTCTTGTCATAGGATAATAGTAGATTTATTGTCCGTACTCGAGGGGCACGCTATCTGAGCACGCAGCCCTGTCCTGGTGTGAACTGCTATCCACCATTTGTCTTCGTTACTTTACTATCTCCACTTGATCCTCCTTCTTCCAACAGGCCTTGTCTCCTTCCTTAACAGGTCATTCATTTTTTAAATGTGTGCCTAATGGAACCTATAGTGATGTAGCCCTCTCAGATTGCTCACTGACGTAACAGGCCTCCCACTCCCCCCAGGGCTGCAGTTTATCAGATAAGTCAGTATATAAAGTACCTGTCTAAGGATCGCTAACAGTAGGCCTCAAAGGCAACAATATACTCACACAGGACTGGGTTGTAGAGCCCTCTATAAATTAGTATGGTCGTAGGATTATTTTATTCCCCCAATTATCAGAGACTGCGGGAGCTTAGATCCCTAGATAAGGCCTATGGACGTGCATTTTCTGTGTTTTGATATCCTCTCATTATTGTATGTCGTGATCAAAGCTCCATAGAGCCTGTATAGCTACACGTGCCGTCTTACACCTTGAATTCTAATCTAGTGCTTTCTAGACTAAAGCTTACAGAGTGGAAATAATCAGAAACACCTCCTGTAGTACACAGCTCGTCTCCCGCAACTGCCTAAAGAAACCTAGTCTCCTCTTCTCTAGAATTTGTAGACTTGATCCTTGCTATAGCCTAAGTCCTTCAATATCCCGGAAAGCTCGCCCTGGTCCTGCGGGCTAGCCTTCCCCCCACTTACAGCCTTGTACATCCCCGGTGGTCCACAGACAAAGATTTTGATGTTCCCACTCTTCGGCTCCGGAAGCGCCGTCTTCAACAACTCCTTAGTAACATATCCCTTCCCACCGGACCACACCTTGGGCGGATTATCAAGGACATAAAACGCCCTGAACCGCTGCGGGTATGTGTTTTCCAGGTCCTCCCACTCGCGTTTCAATAGAATGTCCTCTTCAGAAATATTTCCAAAGACAAGAGTGACTTTCGTCTTGTCCTTTGGATCACTGAAGATCTTGCGCGCAAGTTGGTACATGGGTGTTATCCCCGTTCCACCCGCGATGAGGGCGATATGGTCATGTCTATTAGCTTCCCAGGGGTATTTGGGGATAGGGCCTTTGAAGTCGAGACGTTGGTCCTCTTGCAAGCTGTGGATGTGGTTGGACATTGGGCCGTTGGGGTAGACTTTTATTAGGAATTCAATGTAACCTTTTACATCCTCACTGCTCACGGGTGTGTATGGGCGGATGATGGGCTTCTCGTCCTTGGGGCCCTTGTACTTCGTCAAAAGCGCAGCTATCCATCAGATCAGCAACCAGCCACTTCCGACCTAAAGTCTACAGAGCAAAACGTACAAGCAACATGCAGCCCAGACACATTATCCTTTTCCGGCAGAGCAAACCGGAGCTTCTTGGTATTGTGATTGACCGTCTCCACACTCTCGAGCTTCAAATCAATCCATCCTTGATCACCGCCTGTAAACGCCGGTTTGGACTTCTGAGCGTCTTTGCCAGGGCCGGCAGAGGCGGGACCAACTTTTGTTGACGTGTAATAGTAGTACCCGCCGGCGCCAGTGACACCTAGAGCAACAACGTAGATGAGTGGGTTTGTGCCGCTCGGTTTTGGGCCGTATGTAGCGTAGCGGCGGAAGCTCTGCTTGGGGGAGGTCAGTACTCGTTATCGCGGGCAACGGCCAATTGCAGTATACGAGAGCATCGAGCCCATACTTTCTTTGCGGGCAGCTGGGCCATCCTAAGGATAGATCGTGCGAACATTCTGGCTGGTTATTCTACTGATTAATTGGACTTGTGAGAGAAGCTCTTGCGGTTCTCTTGTGTATTATGAACAACTTACCTGAAGCGACAAGGATGACGTCTTCACTTGGCCGGTACACTTATGGTCTAAACCGACCAATCAGAAAAATGAAATAAAAAGGGGGCGAAGACCACGAAAACAAAAAAAAAGCAACTTGAGGAAGCTGAAAGGCTTTCCTCTTATGTCCGCTCTCAACTTGTGGCAGCTACGGAGACCATGAATCCGCTTGTTGCACCAGTATGTACTTGAACCTGAGTCGCTCTCGCGCCCTAACTGCGCAGCTGCACATTTGAGGCAACCCGCTGGTGAAAGCTACGAGCAACGACGGGGTGGTGATAGAGAGGGTGTAGGTAAGAGCAAGCAATAGGTACATTGTGCACTGGAAGGATGCTATGAGCTTAGAAAGAATCAAGAACCACTGCCTCTTCACGGTGCACACCTGTATATTACCGACATTCTGCTCTGCATCTTAATCATAATTTTAGATACAGGATGAACCTTCTTCGTTTGCTTGATTTCAATCACTCTGCACGGTTACTACACTTAATAACCCTGAAATTATTATGTTATTGTTCAGCTCTACGTTTCTTACCCCTGCCCTGAGGCTTCGGCGTGCCGTTTGTGCCGTTTCTCCTCGACGAGGCTCCACGTTCATCGCCGCTAATGCCGCTCTCCACGCCGTTCATCCATTCCCTGCCTTCACCTGGGCTTTTCCGTCTAAGAGTTCCAGGGCCAACTGCCACAACCTCTTCCTCGCTCTCGCTGTCATCAATATCAAGTAGGACCGGCATGCTGAACATATTCCCTTCTTCGATCTCGCCCTTCACGGGTTCGATTGTAAGTACATCAACATCTTCATCCTCTAGATCAAGCTGTCGCTTGTGAATCTCCTCTTTGGGATGTATATCGAATTCATCCTCTCGCTCGATATACTCCACATTTTCCTCCACCTCAGCGAAGTCTGGAGCGAGTGCAGACCACCGTTGTGGTGTAATGACGGACCATAGGTGAACGCGCCCAGAATCCATACCACACGCAGCTACTAATGGCCGATGAGGATGCCACTAAATCAGATGTTAGCCACTGTCAAATATGAATCGACTATAGGGGAAAGATTACCTCAACTACGCCGAGCTCTTCCTTTGGTCCTTCCAGGATCTTTACCAAACTTCCCATACTCCTTTCCCATACATAGATATCATGGTTTTTGTATGTTGAGGCTGTAATATATTCTCCAGTTGAGCTGAATGCGACGTGGTTCCACGAAAGCCTGTTAACTATATCCTGAAACTTGTGTTCCACTTCTACTTTTATATTCTCAGGATCAACGCCTGGATCATCCAAATTTGGCATATGAATTGTCCTTATTACTCTGTCGCTCGAGTTGACCACCATATCCCTACCAGACGATGTGAGGCGTAGAAAAATGATAACACTTGGTGAGAGTCGAGTAGAATGTACTGTCTGGCGAGTAGCTGTATCGATGATGTTCAGCCAGCCTTTGCTCGTTCCAGCAAGTATATGATTTCCGGATGCTGTGAAGACGGTAACACAGGTTGTCTGTTTCGCGTCCTGGGCAGCCTGCTTTTCATTGACTACGCCATGCTCGCCATCAATTCGCGGGCGCTTCGGCGCGGAAGGAAGCGTGTGCTTCACTGGTATTGTAGACGTTATATCCACCAGCGCAGGCTGGTCTTCGAAAAGAGACGCCACGAGTAGGAAGTGGTTGAAGGGATGTAACTCTCCGATGTACACAGGTGCTTCAAACCTAACCGTACGTATCCTGGAACCGTCATTGAGATCCCACAAGATACACTTCCAATCCTGAGAGGAGCTCAGCAGGTATCGGCCATCTCGAGACCAACTGTCAAGATCAGCTCAAAGCTTCCCATCTATGCCTGTGGGACAGATTCCTTGCCTCAGGGACTGTATCTGTCGTGTATGTCCGCGCAGCTTCCGCGCAACGCCATTTGTCTCCACGTCGAATATGACGACCAAGCCGTCTAACTAGATAGTAATCGGAGATGAGCATCATTCCAAATATGAGGCCTGGAATCTAAGCATACCCTGCCTGTAGCTAAAAAGTCACCTTTCCTATTGAATCTGAGACACGTTGCATGTCCGCTGCCTAAATGTCTCTAGTTTAGTCAACGCCTAGTGAACGGGCTGTAAGTGCGTCTTACGGAGGTTTCCAATCAGCGATTCCGGGTAGTCTTGCGCGAGAACGAACGGATCGATGAGTGATAAGTTCATGATTCACTGAGACAAATGAATGAGAGCCAAGTTGGCCGAATTGAATTGTCTGTGAGGACCACTACCACAGTACCCGCTACATGGGCGATAACGTTCAGTAGATAGCAATAATGCCGGCGAATATATTCGTTTTATTCAGCATATATTATTTGAGTGGTTAAGGAGGTACTTTGCAATCGGCACTTCGCGCCACAGTATATAGTTAAGCTCGCCCAGGTAATTTCTTGGTGGGGTTCGGCATCGGGTATTCTTTGAATTTAGAAACACGGCCTTAGTCATTTTCTTAAAGTTCTAAACTTACATAATCTTGTCACATGACGAGATGGGTGCTTGGCGCTTTGCCTTTTCACTTATTTCGATCGCCTGTCAGTGAGCGACGACTCCTTTGCATCAACCTTTGCGCCTCATCTGGATCAACAGGATACCGTGCCGCACATCCCGGTATCGCTTCCCAGTCATTCATATACAGAGTGAGAACTGTTTACGCTCTCTTTACGACAGGAAGTGACAGTCTCAGCTATCGCGGCGCCCCTGGGTGGCAGGGTTCTGAAAGAACCATCGCCCTGGGCTCTTCATCTTCACCCGGGCTAGCTTACGTTGACATACGAGCTACGAAATCTTCAGAAGTCTACGGTTAGATAAGGCGATACTGAGGGAGGAGATCTGTAACGGTGTTTCGCAGTGTGTCGATTTAAACGCGTCGACTTCGCTGGACGAAAACTCGATTGCCACCTTACCGTCCGTTAAGTCACTTCAACGATCAAGATGGCGAACCTAAACTTTCCTTATTCAAGCGCTCCCTTGCGCACGATTCAAGAGATACAGTTTGGCCTTTTAAGGCCAGATGAAATCAAGAGCATGAGCGTCAAGCACATTGTGTACCCAGAGACAATGGTGGGTTGAATTGCGGGCTTTGTTTGAGAGTTTTTAGCTACTTCTAACACTCATTCTAGGATGACTCAAAGATGCACCCCAGAGAGCAAGGCCTGAACGATCCCGCCATGGGAACTATCGATCGCGCCTTCAAGTGCCAAACATGCGAGGAGGGTATGGCCGAATGTCCTGGACATTTTGGGCACATCGAACTCGCAAGTCCAGTTTTCCACGTTGGTAGGTCATGGCTTCATTACGACAGTTAAACTTATAATTATACAGTCAAGAGCTAACGCTTCTTCAGGGTTCTTGAACAAGACCAAGAAGTTGCTAGAGAGCGTCTGCTGGACTTGTTCAAAGATTCTTTCAGATGAGGTCGGACCTCCCTGAGCAGGGTTGGATGTCTTTCCTCGTGCTAACATGAATGCTGTATAGGATGACGCCGCGTTTAGAGACGCTGTGCGGCATCGAGATCCAAAAGCACGATTCAATGCGATCTGGAAAGTTTGCAAGCTGAAGAAACAGTGCGAGACTTCCAGCACTCTGGAGGAGGATCGTGAGCAACATGGCAAAGAGCCAAAGAAGGCGCGAAACCATGGGGGTTGCGGCAATTTCCAGCCTAGAATACGAAAGGAAGGCCTAAAGCTCTTCGGCATTTGGGATCCTCGAAAGGACGAGGAAAATGATGGCCAGCAAGAGAAAAAGCAACTCACTCCACAGCAAGTGCTTAGCGTCTTCCAACGCATATCGGACGCAGATGTTACGAAGCTGGGACTAAACAACAAGTACGCCCGGCCTGAGTGGATGATCATTACAGTACTGCCCGTTCCGCCCCCTCCTGTTCGGCCAAGTATCTCAGCGGATGGTACTAGCCAAGGTATGCGAACAGAAGATGATCTTACCTACAAACTTGGTGACATTATCCGAGCGAATGGCAATGTGCGGCGTTGTGAGCAGGATGGCTCGCCAGCCCATATTGTTAATGAATTCGAGACGCTACTTCAATTCCACGTTGCTACATACATGGACAACGATATCGCCGGGCAACCTCAGGCTCTGCAGAAGTCTGGACGAGCAATTAAGGCTATTCGATCACGTCTAAAGGGAAAGGAAGGCCGTCTTCGAGGAAATTTAATGGGCAAGCGAGTTGACTTTTCAGCCCGTACAGTCATCACTGGAGATCCCATGCTCTCTCTGGATGAAGTGGGTGTACCAAGGAGTATTGCGAAGACTTTGACCTACCCTGAAACGGTCACACCTTTTAACATCGCGAAGCTCCACCAATTGGTAAAGAATGGACCAAACGTGCACCCTGGAGCAAAATACGTTATCCGAGACAATGGCGAGAGGATAGATCTCCGACATCACAAACGCGCAGGGGACATATCGCTCCAGTTCGGTTGGAAAGTGGAGAGACATATCGTCAATGGAGACTATATTATTTTCAACCGTCAGCCTTCTTTGCACAAGGAGTCTATGATGGGTCATCGCGTTCGAGTTCTACCATACTCGACGTTCCGATTGAACCTTTCAGTCACGTCACCCTACAACGCCGATTTCGACGGCGATGAGATGAATCTTCACGTTCCGCAGAGCGAAGAGACACGAGCGGAGGTGAAGGAACTGTGTATGGTACCACTGCAAATTGTCTCGCCGCAACGGAATGGTCCTTTGATGGGCATTGTTCAAGATACCCTCTGTGGTGTCTATAAAATGACACGGAGAGACGTCTTTTTGACCAAAGAACAGGTCATGAACATCCTTCTGTGGGTTCCTGACTGGGACGGAATCATTCCGCAACCAGCTATTCTAAAACCTCGCCCGAGATGGACCGGCAAACAGATTGTCAGCTTAGTTATTCCTGATGGCCTGAATCTTGCTCGCCCTGAGCATACCTACTCACCGTTGAACGATGAGGGCTTATATGTTCACGGAGGAGAGTTGATGTTTGGCCTGTTTAGGAAGAATTCTATCGGAGCGAGCGGCCAAGGTATCATCCATATCATCTTTAACGAGAAGGGCCCGCAGACTGCTATGAAGTTCTTCAATGGTTGTCAAGCTGTCGTCAACTACTGGCTCTTGCATAACGGCTTCAGTATCGGTATCGGTGATACGATTCCTGACAAACTGACAATCCAGAAGATCGAAGAGGCTGTATCGAAGCGGAAGCAAGAGGTTGCTGATATCACCACCGCGGCCACCAATAACACACTGGAACCTCTGCCTGGCATGAGTGTGCGTGACACGTTTGAGAGCAAGGTCTCAAAGGCTCTCAACTCTGCTCGTGATGAAGCCGGGGAGGTCACCGAAAAGAGCTTGAAGGATCTGAACAACGCGATTCAGATGGCTCGTTCAGGCTCGAAGGGGTCTACAATCAACATTTCCCAGATGACGGCGGTCGTAGGTCAACAGTCCGTGGAAGGCAAGCGCATTCCCTTTGGCTTCAAGTATCGGACGTTGCCACACTTTACGAAAGACGACTATTCACCAGAGTCACGCGGTTTTGTCGAAAACTCGTACTTGCGAGGTTTAACTCCCACCGAATTTTTCTTTCATGCTATGGCAGGTCGGGAAGGTCTCATCGATACAGCCGTCAAGACTGCAGAGACTGGTTACATCCAGAGGAAGCTTGTTAAAGCCCTTGAGGATGTTATGGCTAAATATGATGGCACTGTACGGAATTCTCTCGGCGACATAGTTCAATTCGTCTACGGTGAAGATGGCCTTGATGGCGTCTATATCGAAAAGCAACGAGTGGATATCTTTGCTTGTTCGGATGCCCACTTCGAGAAACTTTTCCGCGTTGATCTTATGGGCGATTCCGCCAACGCTATCTCGCCTGAATACTTGGAACAGGCAACGGAGATAGCCGGCGACATTGAGGTCCAGAAATACCTGGATGAAGAGTTTGAAGAGATCAAGGCCGCTCGGGCCTTCCTTCGGGAAAAGGCTGAAGACAACGAGGAAAATATGCAACTACCGCTGAACATCCTTCGGATACTTGAGACTGCTAAGACCATCTTCAGAATTAAGGATGGCGCACGAAGCGACCTACACCCCAAGGAGGTTATTCCGCAAGTAAGGCGTCTTCTGGATAAACTCGTTGTTGTCCGAGGGAGCGACGATCTTTCTCGCGAGTTCCAAAACAATGCGACCATGCTCCTCAAAGCTCACCTTCGCTCTCGACTCGCTTTTAAGAGACTCGTGATGGAATACTCGATCAACAAGCTTGCGCTAGATTGGGTCCTTGGCGAGGTGGAAAATAGATTCCTTCGCGCAGCTGTCAATCCTGGAGAAATGGTTGGCGTCCTTGCAGCACAGTCTATTGGTGAGCCAGCCACGCAGATGACATTGAATACATTCCATTTCGCTGGTGTGTCCTCGAAGAACGTTACCCTTGGTGTTCCTCGGTTGAAGGAAATTCTTCACGTCGCAAAGAACCTTAAGACTCCTTCTATGCAGGTGTACCAGGAAGCCGGTGTCCATGGCAATAGGGAACTAGCCAACGCATTAAGAGGTGCCGTTGAACACACCACCCTGCGCTCCGTTACGGAATCCACCGAGATCTACTATGATCCGGAGATTACCTCCACAGTAATTGCTAGTGATCGAGACATGGTTGATTCATATTATGTTATTCCAGAAGATAATGCGGATGATCCTGAGAGGCAGTCAAGGTGGCTTCTCCGTATCGTTCTGGGGCGGCGAAAGCTGCTCGACAAGAACTTAACAGTTGAGGATGTTGCGTCGAAGATTAAAGAGAAGTACCAGAAGGACCTTGCCATCATATTCAGTGATAACAACGCAGATGAGCAAATCATCCGTTGCCGCTTGAAGACTGATGGCAGTAAGAACGATTCTGAAGAAGACAATAAACAGACTGAGGATGAAACTTTGAAGAAGCTGGAGAACCACATTCTAGACAACCTCACTCTAAGCGGTGTCCCAGGAATAGAGAGAGCTTTCCTAAACGACAAGCCACGTATCAGAACAGCTCCCGATGGACGGCTTATCAAGAAAAAGGATGACCCGCTCTGCATGGAATGGTTTCTTGATACTAGCGGTACTGCATTCGGCGACGTCCTCTGCATTCCTGGCGTCGACGCGACGCGGACGTATTCCAATTCGTTCATCGAAATCTTCGAAGTTTTAGGAATTGAGGCGACTCGATCGGCTCTCATGCGAGAATTGAGTCAGGTGCTGTCATTCGACGGCTCCTATGTCAACCATCGTCATCTGGCGCTCTTGGTCGATGTCATGACTTCAAGAGGCCACCTCATGGCGGTCACTAGACACGGCATAAATCGAGCCGATACGGGCGCTTTGATGAGATGCTCCTTCGAGGAGACAGTTGAGATCTTACTGGAAGCAGCTGCTACTGGTGAGATTGATGACTGTCGTGGCGTCTCTGAGAACGTTATGTTGGGTCAATTGGCGCCTGCAGGAACTGGAGAGCTTGAGGTCTACCTAGACGAAAACATGTGGAACACAGTTGTCTCGAACAACCAGGGCCCGTCCACTGTTGGAGTCAAGGGGTCGTTGGCTGACGGTGCCGCTACTCCGTATGATAACGGCTCACCATTGCCAGATGGCGGTTTCCTTGGTTCGCCTGACTACAACTCGTCTTGGTCGCCTATGGTCAATCCAGGCTCGGATACTCCAGGTGGCTTTACTGAGTATCAGCCTCCTGGATTTGGTGGAGGTTTCAGCCCATTCTCTGCTCAGAGTCCAAGAGGTGGCTACTCTCCGAGCAGTCCCTTCAATGCCTCTCCGTCATCCCCAGTAGGGTTTTCGCCATCGTCCCCTGGGTATTCTCCGACTTCGCCGGGAATGAATATGATCTCTTCACCTCAGTTCTCGCCTCACAGCCCTCAGTATACCCCAACATCACCTAATTACTCCCCAACTTCTCCGAGTTATGATCAAGCCGGAATCTCACCTACTTCGCCCCAATACTCTCCCACCTCCCCCAACTACTCTCCAACATCACCTAGCTATAGCCCGACGTCTCCCAACTATAGCCCCACATCCCCAAGCTATAGTCCTACCTCTCCGCAGTACAGCCCATCAAGTCCGCAGTTCCATGGCGGGGCTGGGGCTAAGCAACATTCTCCTACCTCTCCGACATCCCCTACAAGCTTTAGCCCAGCATCACCTATCTACAGCCCGACGAGTCCTGCTGGCAATTACTCGCCAACATCACCAAACCTCCATCAGTCCCCGACCTCTCCACTATCGGCACCTTACTCCGCGCAGTCGCCGAAGTGGTCTCCGTAAGTTTTCGACCTTGCCATCTTATTCCGTGCTTTTACTAACAAGACACAGCACTTCCCCCACTTACTCTCCTAGGTACGAGTGATACACCCGTAACAATAACACACTGCTAACTAAGGTTCTCCAGCTCACCACGGAATGGTTAACTCATGACTTCTTCGGATCGTTATGGGTGATTGTTCTGTAAGAGTCCATTGCTTCACAAGTACTCTGATTCATTGCTAACCAACCCGTGTGAAGCTCGTCGCTGCAGGTTCGTTCGACGGCTCTTTCGGTAGATTTGTCGCTCTGAGCATTTGTGTACCAAAACACAGTTTTTTCGGGTCACACCCACTTTTAGATGATCCCATTGAGCATTTCAAAACGGCGGGGCTGGATTGGTTACTCGCTTTTCCCAAAAATGTGTTTTTACGGCTTAATCTGGTCTATTCCCCAGAAAAAGTTTCTTCTGCTCCACGGAAAAATGGAGCCTGCAGTAAAATTGTCATCGGAGCGGGCTGCCACACTTGCTATTACAAATAGATAGCTCCGATGAAAACCCATAGATCATAGTAGCTAGAATGCCTGAAATAAGACATCTTATACTCATTTGGAAACTCCACAAAGGACTTCTGAAAACGTGAAACCAGGGAAGTTTGAAACTGAGTGTAAATCATTTTCTGAGTCACTCGCACTCCAGTAATTCTGTATGAAATACCTGAAGAGTACGGATGAACCTCTGAATATAATAGGTGTTTTATCTTGGAACCTTGTGTCTTGCCAATTAGACGACACCGCTTCCCCACAATATACAGCCCCAAATAGAATCATGGCGAACTCCAAGTAAAAGCCCTATTGCCTTCTCATCTTCCCATGTTATCAAACTTGCTAAGACTTCTTCAATCCATCCCATAGATACGAATATGTCAAGACCTTTGAGCAGCCAGATACATTACTCCCGAACACCTGGATAGTAATCCGGATTGATGGTCGAGGGTTCCACAAGTATACTCACTCCCCTCAGCCTACCACAAACAGAGCAGATCCCACCTGAGCAGCTCCCTTTAGACTATCGAGTAAATACACATTTGAGAAACCAAATGACCGTCGGGCGCTGGATCTTATGAATACAGCTGCAACGGCGGTCATGACCGAGTTGCCGGATATTGTTATTGGGTATGGGGTTAGTGATGAGTATAGGTGAGTTTTCAGATATTTAGAAACGATGGGTTTGCTTGAGCTGAGTCCATGTATAGTTTTGTCCTACATAAATCATGTTCTCTCTTCGAGAGGCGGGCAAGGTGCGTTTTGGTCCCCGCAGCTATTGCTTCTTCGTAGGATGAGAGACATAACTAGTAACGTTTCTAACTTGTAGCAAACTGGTGACGACTATTGTCTCGACATTTACATCGTACTACGTGCATCTCTGGCCTTCCTTCTTTCCTGAGACCCCGCTCTCGCCGCCTCTGCCATCTTTTGATGGAAGAACGGTACAGTATCCGAGTACGCAGAATTTGAAGGATTATATGAGTTGGAGACAGGTCGACTGTGCGTTTCCCGCGCTATTACCTCCCTTGTGTGGTTTTTCAGGCATCTTGTGGTGCATTCAGAACTTATGAATAATATGACAGGTCACATCAACAACCTCTACAGCACCGTCTTTTGGGCGCTAATCCAACAGGGCGGGATGGACGCAAAGGAGGCAGAGAAGGAACTCATGGTTTGCTCTCATTTCGTTGCATTCACCCTCGTATGAGGTTGGGCACTCACTCCAAGTACCTTTCGATAGGGCACTCTTGCCGCAGACAAGAACGAGATATTGTTTTCCAGGTTCAAAATTAATTACAATAACGAGCCGGAGATGTTTAAGAAGGGGAGTGTAGTATTTAGAGATGTGAGTTTTGCCGACTTCTACGTGTTTAGTAAGGGTAGCAGTGGGGCTTATATGGAATATTTGGATAGTATGAGCTCGCGAATCCTGCATTAGTGACACCGAGCGACAACGATGAGGAGATTGGGGGTGATTCTGGTATGGGCTTTGCTAGGTCGAAGACGCAAGAAGAGAAAGAGAAGAAGAGAAGAGCAAAGGTACGGATAGTAGTGCAGCATGTGGATATCATCAAAGACGAATTTTGGAATAGGAGACCCTGGTTATTGTCGAATAAGCCTGGGAAGATTCCCAAGGAGCCTTAACTCATCCAGATTACTTCAGTTCCTGGTACTTGAAAAGTCTAGTTTTGTCATGACTCTCCATTGCTCCATGCACCCCGACTGTTAGAAAAAGGGATTCTATGCTCCCTTGGAATGCTGTGACGTAGTCTACCCACAAGAACAGATATACATCGAGACCTAGACTCTCAGTCTCCCCTTCTTCGGCCGTTTCTTTCAGGTTCCCCCGCTACTTCAACATTCGCGGTAAGTAGTCGATTCCATTTTTGCCAATGCTTTTGCAGCTCTCTTCAGTCGTTTTCGGCCTTCCTTGTTCTTCGAGCCTCCATTCTCAACCGATTGATCTGTTTCTGGAGGTGGAATTACCGATAATGCCTTTAATTTTTCGGCCTTCTGCTTTTGTCTTCGCCTTTCTTTCTTTAACTCCTTTTCGTCTGATTCTATGTCCACGCCCTCCGTAGGGATGAGTATTGCACCGACTGAAGCACTATCCTTCCAGCTCTTATGCCCTTTCTTTTTCTCAGTCTTTCTGCGTTCTGCTCCTGGCATCGGGTAATTATTCTCCGCCGCGGTTTCCGTCTCGGAAGGCGTAAGAAGCGTAGAAGTGTCCTCAGCTTTCTGGAGCTTCAAACCCTTCTTCTCCTGCTTCTTTCGACGTCTCTCCTCTTTTAAATCCTTGTCCTCTGAGCAGGATTTCTCAGTCGCAGCTGAAACAGATTGGGAGCCTTCTGAACCATTGGCCTTTTTCCGCTTCTTGCGCTCCTCCTTGAGCAAATCTCCAGGATTCTCAACGTCTCGCTTTCGCTTCTCGATTCGCTGCTCCTTCGCTTCCTCCTTCGTCTCGCTTTCCTGAATTGTTCCACGGAGCCCTTGACCTTTGACGAAGAAGCTGTAGAGTCCGGCACCAGTCTCAGTTGCCAACCCCTCCAGCACCCCTCCGCTCTTCGTTTGCGTAACCGTCACCTCCCCACCTTCATTCCCACCATCAACGACTTCAGTCTTACTGACACTCAATCCCTCCAACGCACTATCGAAAGCCCGACTCCACCACTGATCTGCGAAATTGATATGCCTCTTCTTTCCCACACCCAGGACGTTTTGCTTTTTAGAGACGAGGAGAGGGCGGGCGAGACCTTTGCCGGAGGTTAGGCTGTTGCCTGCACCAAGCCAGCCATGGGACTTGAGGTAGGCGGATGCGTCCATGATTGGGTGGACTGGTGTGAACTAAGTATGACACGCCACTCTAGTGAGACATCTGTGTGTTTTCCTAGGAGCCAGCAACGGGTTGTTGTGGCGCGAAAAGTGCTTCTTCGATTATCGGTGGTGGGATGTTGCTGCGCTCTTGGGGAAATATTCTCAAAAAAAATCGACGAACCAGAAAAATTTGTATGACTAAGCGAGAGGGAACCCTTGGGCCAAGCCTAACCGGGCCTAACAGTTCTAAAAATATTGGCTTCTAATTGGCCCAAATTCAGGTCTTGGCACCCCAGCTCCTCTATTTGCACTCTAAAAACAACTTAAGTTCCTTACCTTAACCGGCTTCGAAGTAACAGATAGCAATGTAGTAAATGTTCTTCGAAAAGCTGATGGCTTCTAGTGACCTGTATTCAAGCCCCAGCCCGGGCGAAGTTCCGTCGCAAAAATAAAAGTCGGACGAGAGAGATGTACGGGGGAGAGTACTGTGCTCTGATCACACTACTTCGCCTGAACTCCATTTTTGTTATTTTTCCTCAGTCTACCTATTTAGCTTGAGGTCTTTGGACTGATAGGTGCGGTGGTTGGCAGTTGAGACGAAATCATCACGAACGTGCAAGTACATATGACGGCGAATCGCCAGCTTCAAGAATGAGCTAATGCTAGAATTATGCAGCCTTTGCTACACTATGCACTATGCTATGTTGAATGCGACAGACAGGACGGCCTTCCGCGAACGCCCGACATTCCCAGGTAATGGAAAAACGCCACTTGCCGAACGACGAGTATCGACAAGACCTATGCCCAACCGTTTACCGAGCTTCTTCTTTCCTTTCCCTAATATGATATGTTCTTGTAAGAGAAGACCCAAGTAGCCTGGAAAAAGGATCCAACGCAAAGTTGTCAGGTACCTCCGTTATGACCTCGCCTTTCCTAAGTCTCTTGCAAACAGAACTCCTTGCCAGTGAAAAAGATTCGCTGCCGCATCCTTATGTATCCTGTCCTTTCCAAATCCATTTGTCACTCTATTTTGCAGCACCATTAGATGCAACTAGAGGCGTAAGTGCCTCTCCGTCGGCGAGGTGATCGAGGTTGCCTAAGGTCTCTTTCCTGTCCCCATCAACCTCAAAATTCTTCACGGTAATACTGCCAAGGTTGTTCTCGTCTCGATTTCGACGTACTGCATCTGCTTGCGGCTTTTTGTCGTGTTCTGCTTCGTCTTCAGTCGCACTCTCCTGTTCACCGTCTCCGCCCGTGGCGTCTTCTTCTTCTTCTTCTTCTTCTTCTTCTTCTTCTTCAACATAAGACTCTTCCATTATGGATTCCTCCATTTCTTCCCCATCGCCTTGAGACCCTCTCGACATAAAGCTCTCACCCATCTCTCCTTGCTCGTCTTCCAGTGCCTCACTACCCTCATCCTCACTTCTTACGCTTCCCTCATCCCCGTCATCGCCTTCGTCGTCGCTGATGTCACTTGCTGAAAAGTCGTCCACGTCAAGGAGTGGGTCCCGCCAGTAGTTAAAATCTGTGAAACTCTCTCCACCAGGCTTGACCAATAGACCAACGGGAGGGAAGAAATGATCCACGATCTCGCGCATGCTCACATAACTACTCCTATACTTATTCAAAGTAAGGAGGTCGAGTGACACCTCCGCGTTGGAATTGATTGTGAAAATCCTAGTGGAAGGGATATTTACTGAACGGTAGCTTAATGCGTCTGTGAGCCTGTTTCCGAAGCCAGCGTAAAACGGATTATTGTTTGCCCCAAAGAGGTTGCGTATGTCCCTGAGACAAGCCATCTTGAATACTTCTGGCTTTCGGAGATATACTTCTCTTCGCAACGCGGCGATTGTCCTGTCTGGGCTTAGAATGGTTGGGCCTTTTGGAAGCCGGTAGCCGTCCTGAACAACTGAGTTTAGGTAATTTCTAGTTGTGTCTGCTTGGCCTATTGATCTACTCGTAAGATACATGATATGGTATCCATTGTTGACAATATCAGTGTATAGTTTCGCCACCCCTAGATGGGTCCAATCCCGACCGATCATGTTGAGGACATGACCAAGGGCGTCAGACCTGCAGATGGGAAGTATTCGTCAGTGAATCCAATAAAGTGGGCGCAAAGCGTCACTTACTTCGTTATGGTTCCATCGATATCTGAGATCACGATAGGCACATCGTGTCTCCAATAGAACATGTTGGCAGAGCAAGTTGCTCTGTTGACGCTGAAACTGACAGAGTTCGGTCCTGGCTTTAGCTTTAGAGCCTTAAGCTGATCGCTGGTTAACCTGAGTGTTTTCGCATAGTTTCTATTAGGATCACCAGCTCTAGTGCGATCAGTGCTGAATGGTGGAGTATTAGGTGGAGTTGCAAGACCGACGGTCTGCTGCCCCGTAATTAGGGCTCCATCCGCATCCCTTGATGGAACATCGTGGCCACCTAAGCTCTTCATATCATCGCTCTGATATCCTGGGTCAGAAGCTGCGTCGCTTGTCACAGGACCGTTCAACCCATGGAGGGCAGCTTTCCGCCCAGCAGTTTCCTTAGCCTCCTCGCTGCTGTAGATCCATAGGTTGCCTTGCTCATCAGCACCTATTAAGGCACCAATATCGTAGTTTCCCTCGAGCTCCTCAGACAGTATTTTCCGAGCGATGATCTCTGCTCTAAGGGCTTCCTCTTCACTGCTCTTGTAACCAGTCATATCAAGCATAATATCCCCCTTATCCGTCACTTGAGTTGGGATATTTGAACCAGACAACTTTTTCGACAGAGATATGGCTCGTTCGACGGCAGCTTGGGTAGGTAGAGGAGGTGGACTTGCTGAACGCTCATGAACCGGAACTAGAACTGGCGTAGACATATGCGACGGTTGTCCTTGGGTCGGTGGCGGCGAATCATCTAAGGTGCTAGATCTAGTTCTTGAGGCCAAAAGTGCATCGTCGCTCACTGCTCGTTCAAGATGGACTCCAGACCAGTCTCCGGATACTGGACGCTCGACCGGGTCACTCGGAGAATTCGATAGGGGTGTTAAATTACCTGCGATATTCTCAGTACTGCCGACAATAGCATGTGGCATGCAATGACGTACCAAGATCACTCTGTGCCCGTCGCTCCGATGATAGAATTGGCATACCCACCTCCTTCCTTCCCTTCCGCTCGCTAGCATTCTCTAGGTCTAAAAAATCCGGTTCCTGGAGACCCGAGGACTTTGACGGTTCAGCTGCC
Source organism: Nothomitra cinnamomea (assembly GCA_022345685.2). Lineage (NCBI taxonomy): Eukaryota > Fungi > Ascomycota > Geoglossomycetes > Nothomitra > Nothomitra cinnamomea. The sequence goes on along the minus strand of JAJDMX020000004.1, from coordinate 11,449 downwards.
ATAGCCTTTGGGCTCGATGCTGGTGAGACAAGAGGGGATGTCTGAAGGCTTTCGGGGATGTCTTCAGAGGTCTCAAAGACGAAAAAGGCCTCTCCGCCTTCACCGAGTTTCATGGCATAATCTTGCTTCTCCCCGTTGACGAAAAATTCGACCTTTTTCTCGTAGGGCCGAAGCAGAGAAAACTTGCCAAACCGAACGTGGAAGGGCGAGCATGCCAGGGAACCTGCGGAACTTATCAGCTGGCGTCCTGCTCGCACACCTCCAAAGCGCAACACTCACCATCCTCCTGTTCAACAACAATCACGTCAATTGCACCGCTCAGCGTTGCGGGGTTTATTGAGTTCCATGTTTTGGACACCGAACCGCTGATACTCCGAACGTACTGCATCTCCCCCTGATATCGAAGGATTGCGGTTCTCCTCGCGAAGGAGGATCAAAGTGCTCGGAGGAGGTGGCGCAAGTGGTCTCAAAGGCCAAGGACGTGGATGAGAATAATAAATGGAAGCGTTAATGCGCGAACGAGTGGAAGAAGAGCGGATAGCGAAGAGGCTGAATGCTCTGTAGAAGCGTTAATTTCCTGAGTCGGATGATCACGTTCGTTGGAGACTGAGAGCCGTGGGACGAGTCTTCTGAGGCTTGGTCAGGGATCGCACGGCCGTTCTGCACGGACTATGTAGGTGAGATGACGGGATTGTTGGGACAGCTGAGTTGCACGTTCGCGGAACGTATGCGGCTAGTTTATGCAGGTTGAATAAATTGGCTGGTCGCGTTCGTGCCGCAGGACGAGCTTGGGCAGGCCCTACGCCGTGTGGACGGACAGATCTTTGCGGAGGAGTTGCGAAATGTTCGGAAGCGGCGTTGGATGAAAAGCCGTGACACCGACAGCGCGTTTACAGAAAACCTTTAAGTTAGGGCACGGCAGAGCGGATACCTGCTCTCTCACAACCCTATTTACGGAGTACATGGCTGACGATATGGCATTTCGAAACTCAATCGTAGCAAGCGTCACATGTTCCATTCAACACTGGTAATATTGACTACGTAGTCGCCGGACGGTGATCATTCGGCACGCGGCATACGGAGTTCTTTGCCTGCAAAGGGTTTCTTTTTTTTATTCCTTCCCGTCGGCTTAGCTCGGGATCCCCGCTAGGAAGTGTGTCGCGGCACAAGCCCTTGACGCCACCAGATGCAAAGAAATAGCTTCTCACGATTCTTGTTGGCCGGGCGTGCTGGGCAGATTGCCTTACTCATCCGCAGAGCCGCATCTCCACGCAACGCTTTTACATATCACGCTCGTCAGATTCCAGTCGATGAGATTTCACGTCCTTTAACATAGCTGGCGGCAGCTATATACGCGCGATGTTGTTTATAGCTAGCATCATCACGTGCGGTGCACTCTTCTGGTACGTTGCCTTTCAAGGTTGTCTTGATCCTTCACCGACAGCATCCCACTCACTCCGTCCAGGCTAGTTCATCGTGCCCTACAAATTCTCAATAAGCCTCTCCTCGACTTGATCAATGTCCTTGGACTAGAATTGCCGATTGCCCCGGAGGTATCTCTCGTAGGTATCAGATCCGATCAAGTCACTCTGCATTGGAATCGGCCCAGTCCACAGAACACCGTGGTGAAGCATTTCATACAAGTGAATGGTATTAATGGTAAGGATCCTCCGGCCGCGCAGGAGATATTAAGTGTCTTCTGACTAGTCTAGTTGGTGATTCGTCTCGTCTGGAAACAGCCATTACGGTAACTGGTCTAAAGCCGGACCACCTCTACAATATACGCGTGGTCGCAGCAAATGCACACAACTTCCAAGCTCCTAGTCGGTTGATACGTCTACGAACAGAGGGGCGAAAACGCCCAAGAGCAGGAAGTACAGCTGGAGCATCTATCCTTGGGGATGATCATGATCAGAGTGGGAGTCCAGGCGGCGAAAGCGGTGATGAATCTCCTGGAATATTGGCACATGGAACTTATTTAGAACCGCCACCCCAATCACCACTAGTGGCAGGCACAAACAGAGAACATAATGGCCATCACCAGGCACAAAGACACAGACTCAACAAGAAAGCATCCCTTGCAAACACCGCTATTGAGTCTCTGTCACAAAAGAATTACACAAGCCAAGCGGGCAATATAAAAGACCAAGATAATTCTAACGAGACCGTCCAGCATTTAACCGAGATTCTTGAAAATCTCCGGCGGGAAACGGAAGAAGTCGAGGGTCAGCTTTCGCAGGCAGAGGAAGAATATGAATCCACTCGAGCCGGGCTCATCGATGAGCGGGATCGGCTTAAATATGCTCACAAAGAAAAGGAAGACACGAGCGCAGAATTACGGAAAGAGGTTGCTAGCTTAGATCGTGCAAATAGGTCAGCGCAGAGTAAGAAGTCCGCAAAAGAAAAGCAACTGCATCAAAAACAAGGCGAGAGACAGAAGATGGAGCAGGATACCTTGCGGTGGCAGGAAGAGATTGCGGATATACAGGAGCAACTTGACCGACTCGAAAAGGGGAAAGCGGGAGCAGCGAAATGCACTGAAAAAAGAATCCAGGAGATTCAGCAAGAGTGCCTTACTCGACAACAATCTGTGAAGACAATGGAAGAAGAAGTGAGGATCAAAGGGATTCAGATCAAGGAGCTAGAAGAGGAGAGGCGGAAACTGAAGGGTGCTGAAGACGATGAGGCGGGGAGAGAGCGCGAACGACAGGAGAAAGAGAAAGAAATGCAATGGGATCAGAGGAACCGACAACTACTGGACAAGTACAAGGCGGACTGGAACGTTCTACAGCAGGTATGGTTCAACCCTTGACATTGAATGAAGTAACAGCTAATTCATATATATTTCTAGGTTGCAACATCCTACCAACAAGCCCAGGAACGGCTGAATTACTACCAAGCGCGACGTGTTAGTAATCCTAGCCTGTTTACCAGTCTATCTCTACCAGAGGCGGATACCTCCGCACAACTGCAAAAGAAGCCAAAGCAGCGCAGGAGCCGCCAGAGGAAATCGCGCACGAATACTGTTTCATCGCCTGTTGGAGCATTTCCTGTTAACGATCAACGCTATCCAAGCGTTGGTCCATTTACCAATCTTGCCACAACCATGTCCCCAACATTCACATCAAATATTCCTTCTTCCGCTTTCTTCAACACGGCCAACGGCGCAACCACAATTCCTTCAGACATTTTTTCCATGAACCAGGCAGATATTGACAGACTCACAGGCGGCGCTCCCATGAGCCCGACAGCTGATTCTTTGCTTCCTTCTGGGTTGTTAGGTGACGAGGAGTCTCCTAGCCCTAGAGCGAACTCTCTTCGGGATGGGATACCTCCAGCAAGGCTCCAGGAAATCTTTGGGGCTGCCGGATTTCTAGGTATCGGCGGTGTGGACAATACAGCTACTGGTCCTAATTCTCCAGAATCTTCTGGAAGTAGATCTAATAGTGTCTTCTCCAGCCCGAGGAGCAGCTTTTACAATTTTCCATCTATGCCTGATACATTCGTTGAGACTGACAGAAGGTCAATTAACTCAGCTGGCGCAGCGCTTGGTGCAATTGGCACTACGAGCACTGCTGCCAGCCTTTCCGGCTCAAAGAGGCTATCCAACCTATTTTCTTTCCGGCAGCGTGGGAAAACATTGCCGGATCAGCCACCATTGTTAGGCTCCCTAAAAGCTGGCCAGAGCCATTCATTCCCACGGAAGGAGCCGGAACCGCCAGCCGCAGGGCTGGATCCCATAGGAACTGCAAGACGCCGAAGCGGCAGTCTCCATTCTTCCAGCTGGATGCATCCTGCAAACCTCAGGTTTCTGAATCGTGGGGCTTCTGCTGGAGCCGATAGCAATGAAGGAAATGCACCAGCTCCGGCACGAATTACGACCCGACGAAGACCGTTCAACATGTTTAGTTCAAAGTATGACCCTATTGATCCAGACAAAATTCTACTGGAGCCCTCTTCATCGAGACCCCCGTCCGTGTCTTCCTTTGAAAATCCCCTACCCAGGCCCTCGTCAGACTTCCAGCCTTTTGGATGGCCCGTCACTGAGGGTTCGAGTCACAAAGCCAGTCCCCTCGGCACGACAAATTGGTCTGTCAGATCAGGATCGATGGACTGGTCTTCGCCTCGGGGGCCATCTGTCCCTCGAGAGTCTAGTAGTTCGCTGTCTTTGGGGATCATGCATGCTGATGGAGATACAATACTGAGGGGCCTTCCGCGCTACGCTGCAAACCAGTCTACTCCACCCGTGCCGATCGGCACGCAACGAGCTGCTACGGAGCAAACAATTACGCCTAAGCTCAACCCTGCTGCACCGACTTTCAAGCTTTTCGGTCGCAGCGAATCCAAGAAGGCAGAAAAGGCAGAAAAGGCCGCCGAAAAGGCAGCTGAGAAGGCTACTGAATCGCAAACAGAATATAGCTTTGATCAGACATCCCCGTCGGACAATCGCCTCTCGAAGGATACTAGGTCCATCCATACTCAGAATTCTGTGGCCGAGTCACACGATTCGCTGGATAGGTCAATATCAACTACCCCATCCGAATCTGCCGTGCCATCAGGCGCAAGTAACAAAGATAGGGAATCATTCATCCAGAAAATTACTAGGAAGAGCAGCTCAAGCAAGTTCAGCATTTCAACTCACTGGAAAGATAAGGGCGGTCTATTTTCAAAGAAGACGACTGAACCCGTTAACAGCGAAACTGATGAAGACACGAATGATATCCTATTAGGCAAGAGCGTGGAGAGCGTGACGAGTAGTCCTCATGTTGGAAGCGGACGGAGTAGTCTGACTTGGGGCTCTCTGATGTCCAGGAAGGCCAAAAAGGGTGACAAGGCTGGTGAAACAGAAGATGATGGCTCGGGGTTGGAGGCTTGAACTGGCATGTTTACCATCATAGAAGGGCATATAGCATCGTGTAGCCGTATTTTATCAATCGGACTCAGACTACAGAATTGAACAAGTGCAAGCAGTTCGTCGCTGAGTCTGCCTGCTGTGAAAATACGACATTCTCGTGATTACGTCTATTGTCCCGTAATGTAAGAATAAAGCCCGGAGCCCTGGTAGTTTTCTGCCCTGAATCATTCGAAACTCCTTTTCATGTATAGTTGTGACTAGTTTGGAGAATTGGCACAGCTTGGGGTCATGGCCCCGCGTAGCGGTGAGTCACGGCAAAATTTATACCACGCGCCCGATATTTTTTTGCCCCGCTTGTAGCATTGTATTCCACCGAAAGCTCCTGAGCTCGATTTTTTACACAAATAGCCTAAGTTCCGACTGCAAATCCCTCTCCTTCTTCTAGTTTGTTTAGCCCTCAATTGAGTCATACAGACCTATCCTGAGATTTACGACATATTCGTACAGCTTTGGATAGTCTCCGCTATATCAAAACATCGAAAGCAAGCAGACTTGACGAAAATTTCATACACAACCAACTCAGGAGTACTCTTCTCAATTGAAGACGAATATCTGCCATTTCTACTTCGATCTAGGTCTAGAGACTGCTCTCACATCTGAAATCATGTCGGGCGTTGTATTACACCTACGCTCCGAATGTAGGTGAACATTGCGCCATTGCGACCATATGGCTTGTCACTGACTCGAGCTTCTCTTTAGGCAAGCAATTGGAGCATCGTTCAGCATGTATGTTCAAAAATTTGCACCTACAATGCTTCAAGTCTATTCACAGAGTCTAATTGCTCGCAGTGACTCCCACAACGACCAAGGCGCTTCTAGACGCTGGCTACCAAGTTCGTATTGAGCGCAGCCCAGAGCGCATCTTTGACGACAGCGAGTTCGAAAAGTATGTCCCCGAGTTCAGTTGTGCGTGGAACCTTTCCGCATGGTGCCAATTGGGATTCTTACATGTATTACACAGGGTTGGTGCAACACTTGTACCAGAGGGTTCCTGGGTGGATGCTCCTCCCGACCACATAATTATTGGGCTCAAGGAGCTCCCGGAGGAGGACTGTAAGCCCTCCCGTACATCCAGGACCAAGGAGTACATTCCAATTGACGCAGCTCTGCTCCCACAGTTCCCCTAAAGCACACACATGTCCAATTCGCCCATTGCTATAAGAAACAAGGCGGCTGGGCTGAAGTTCTCTCCCGCTTCCCCCGAGGCGGCGGAACCCTCCTCGACCTCGAATTCCTCACCGACGCCAGCGGCCGCCGCGTAGCAGCGTTTGGCTATCATGCCGGCTTCGCGGGCTCCGCTCTCGCCATTAAAACCTGGGCTTGGCAACTCACGCACCCAGCCAGCGAACCTCTTCCGGGTGTGCAGTACTACAAGAATGAAGCACTCCTAGTCGAAGATGTTAAGGGATTCCTCGCCGAAGGCCAGGCGGCTAGTGGCCGACTCCCTCGAATCCTCATCATCGGTGCTCTAGGCCGCTGTGGCCGCGGGGCTGTAGAACTCTGCCTCAAGGCCGGTCTACCCAGGTCTCAAATTCTAGAATGGGATCTGGATGAGACTAAGAAAGGTGGTCCATTTATCGAGATCGTGGAGTCGGATATCTTTGTAAATTGCATTTACCTCTCCTCTCCGATCCCGCCGTTCCTGGATATGAGATTCCTCGAGGCGCCGACACGCAAGTTATCGGTCGTCTGTGATGTCAGCTGTGATACAACGAACCCTCATAATCCGATTCCGATCTATAGCGTTAATACTACTTTTGCGAACCCCACGGTACCGGTGCCGGTTAAGGGGGAGCCGCCCCTTTCGGTGATCTCGATTGATCATCTGCCAAGTCTGCTGCCACGGGAGTCTAGCGAGGCTTTCAGTGCGGATCTCCTCCCTAGTCTGCTGCAGTTTAAAGATCGTAAGACGAGTCCTGTTTGGGAGCAGGCGAAGAAGCTGTTTAATGATAAGGTTGCCCTGTTACCGAAGTAAGTAATAGACGCCAAACGAAGAGGAGGAAATGGCTTTGGTGTAAACCTAAAAGTTACTGCTCTTTTTTAGATAGAATCTCAATAAAGATTGGGATACCCAATACCAAGTTGCTAAGTGCTCTGCCTCTTATGGAGGCCACTGATGGCTGACTCACAATTCTACTTGCAAAAGCAGGCGTATTCACAGAACGCTCTTTGATTTTATGAACTGTCAACGGAAACATGAGGTGATCTTTACATCAGGTAAAATAAGTGTACAGGCGGTAACAGCACTATCCCCTTGGTGCTCATCCTACAGTCCATGGAAATTAAAAGTCCAGTCCACCTACTCAGAAGCAAGCAGATGTTGGTTTCTTTTTTGGCTGCGACCATTTACGCGTTCCTGCTCATGTCGTTTCGGATGCGGTTGTAGTCTAGTAAGCCCTCGATACTTCCTATTGCGCTTATGGCAATATCTTGGTCCCATAACTTCCGTTGCGCAAAGCTCATGACGTCATTTTCTGTGATGCGGCCTATTACTCTCTCAACTTCCTCAGGACTCATGCGTCGGCCTGTAGTAATGATTTGGCGTCCGATATCCTCGGCCACAGCAGTGGTGCCGTCTAAACTGAGAAGAATTGAGGCTTTGAGTTGGGCTTTAGCGCGCTCAACTTCGGCTCCGCTGACTGAAAATGAGAGGCGCGACCATTCACGGAGAGTGAAGTGTACAAGGTCGTCGATGCGAGTAACCTTGTCCGTTACTAGGTAGATGCCCCAGAGACTACGAGTATCAAAGATTTGGTCAGCCGCTTGTCCCCATACAAGTTGAAGAGTCCCGAATGGGAGGCGGAAATGCATACCCAGTATCACTATAGCTAGTTGAGAAACTCATAAAGCTATTGGCCAACTCATTTTTGTGGACAAACGAGCTTAGCTTGCTTCCGAGGTGAGAACCGTTACCCATAGTGCGATCCCAGTTCCCAACAATAGCCTGGGTGACGAGGGCTGTGAAGTAATCATCGTCCTTCCAGCTCACACCCTCAACGGCAATAGCAATATTGGCCGTCGGCATGGTATCGTCCCTAATGCGTACCTCAGATCCGATGAAATCAGGTTTACGTTTTGAAGCTGCAACAACTGCTGAAGACATAGACGAAGGCGGTTGTGTTGGCAGGTTCGAGAAGTGCTTCTCTGCTAATTCAACAAGTTGCTCATGGGGTATACCTCCAGAACCAACCAGTACCATCCTATCAGCAGTGTAGTTCGTCTTGATGTAATTGGCTAGGTCGTCCCTCTGAATGCTCATGATGTTCTCCTTCGGCCCCAAGATCGTACGACCAAGTGGTTGACCCTGGTAAGCCGTGGCATGTAGGTGGTCGAACACTACTTCCTCCAACTGCTTATCGACCTCCTCTTGCTCCCGAAGGATGACATCACGCTCACGATCAATGGCTTGCGGCTCAAGCTTGGAGTTCTGAAGAATGTCGGATAGAATGTTTACAGCAGCGGGTACATCAGAGTTGAATGATTTCGCATAGTAGACTGTGTTTTCACGCTGTAGGAATAGTCAGCTGGTTGCAACCAATTAGGGATATTCGGAAAACTCTACAGATGTGTATGCGTTTAGGTGCCCGCCCATGTTCTCAATCTCAAGTTCTAGTTGGTGTTGACTTCGGTTGCTCGTTCCCTATCCCAATTACTTAGAATGGCTTTGACACTTGAGACCGGAGCCTGTTTGGTACCTTGAAAGCAAGATGTTCGAGGAAATGAGCGGTGCCATTGGTCTTGTCGGTCTCTGATCTGCTTCCGGCATCAATCCATACCCCAACCGTCGACGTTTGAGCCCACGGCGAATGCTCGGTCGCAATCTATCTCAGCGGAATAATTGTCAGACCCAGTTCAATTCATACAGGAGATACAATTGAGTGAGATTCTGTCAAATACATACAGTTAGGCCATTTGACAAAGTTGTGCTCTCTGTCTTCGACCCGTGGCTAACGGGAGTCGCGAGGCCTCTCGTGATAGGTTGCACCGACCTGAGGGCAGCCCGATTGCGAAGGCTTTGAGTGAGGTTAAGGGCTAGCCGCCGGGAGGCCATAGCAGCTGGTCGAGAAAGGAGATAGAGGTATGAGGTGTTGTGCAGAGGAGCAATTGATAGTTGAAGATGAAGGCGACTTCTGACGTGAGTGGTCGTTCTCGTTTGAAGATTTGCTCGAGATGCGTAGTTTTCGGAATATAGCGCGTAGTTGTAAGCATGGCAAACCAGCCAATCGGGTGGGGCGCTTTGCTAATGATTGCATTCCCGAGGTCTATAGCTAACTAGTCACTCCACCATCGTCAACTGCAATATTACTCTTATGAGCCATTGGACTCACTATTAAACTGCACTTACTACAGCAATGGCTTCTGCTATCCGTCCTATGTTAGCTAGACGACCTTGTGTCGCATCTGCACCCAGCAGAATATTAGTCACCAAAGCCACATCCGCTGCCTCTCGACTGCCACCATACTTTGCGAAAAGACATTGCCCTTCACAGAGTGTCATTGCTCAAAGCAAGCTATCGCTTCATCCCAGAGTAGCGGCTTTCCACGCCACTACGAGACAGTCGATTCTACCTGCGGAACCACGTAAGTGATCGGGACACCTTGTTGTGAATTATATGTGATCATGTGCTAACAATCGATCCAGAGCACATCGAGGGGACAGGTTAGCATCTTTATGAACAATTGCGATATCGACACTTCAGCTGACAATAGATATAGCCAATGACCCGGTTCCTGTCCCTGATCCCTCCCCAACTCATGGGAGTTACCACTGGTCGTTTGAGAGGTATAATCACCCAGTAGTACCGTCCTGGTGCTAAGGACGCTAATCGGGAGAACAAGACTTGTTGCCATCTCGCTCATTCCTCTTACTGTCGCCCCATTCGCAGCAGGGTCTGTAAATCCTGTCACCGACGCCGTACTCTGTGCTGCCCTCGTTATCCATTCGCACATTGGTTTCGAGTAAGCCACTCTGAATGCTATGAGTAATTTGGAATACTGGACTTTACTAATTGTGCTCCTTACAGGGCAGTTATCATTGACTATCTTCCAAAAAAGCGTGTACCGAAAACTCGTAAGGCGTTTAACTGGGGTCTGAAAGGAGCAACGCTAGCTGTGGCGGTTGGACTTTACGAGTTCGAAACGAATGACGTGGGCCTGACTGAGGCTATCAAGAGAATATGGACAGCCTAACTTGCACAATGAGGGCACGTTTCCTTGTTCCATTACAGTGTATAAATTTGGCGGCACATAGTCATAGGAGACACACTGGACTTTGTGTATGCGTAATCGGGAATTTTTCAGTATTTAGGATGCTTTTCAGAATGCTGAATGCTGAATGTGGAGGCGGTTTATAATAATTACGCCATGCAATATCTTTTGCACAAAAATGCGCCACAATTGTTTCTGTATCTATCTTGCGCCAACTCCTTGCCAAACGGGACTAGGGTCGCTTGCCAAGGTATCAGAGCGGCCCCAACCTAATGTTGAGGTACTATCACCTCTTCCTCTCCCGACACTTCCACGTTTTCCCATCTTTAGTAACACCCCAGACAGTGGGAGACTTTCCCATCTTTGCTCGCTGCAGTTCTAGCTCCCTCTCTGCCGCTATTAGCTCCCGTTCTCGGATTTTTGCAACATCGAGCATCTTCCTTGTCACTTCCTGGGAGCGCAGGATCTTCTTTCTCTGTGCTCGTGCCTCTTTAATTGACTGTAAATCCTTGCTGAGCGTCCGTTTTGATCGACAGTTATTAGCAGGTTCTTCTTCCTGGATGTCTGGTTCCTCTGTAACATTCGACTGCGAGAGTCTCCGCGGGCGATTATAAGTCCTCTCCAATCCGTCCGCTTCAGTCTTGAAATACTCCTTCGGATCGAAAGCCTTCTGCTCCTCCTTACTCTCCACAAAAACCGTATGCTTCCCTTCCCCCCCCCCCCCATTCAACAACTGCACCGGGTTCCCCTCCCCCTCTTTTCCCAACACAAATGTCGCTTCAAGCTTCCTCCTTTTTTTCCCCTCCACCTGTGCCATCGTTCGTAAATACCCAGCATCCTGCGTCTTGAGCAACCTCACAACATCCTGGCTTAGTGCTTTGTTGCCTCTGTCCGCCACGATTTGACCTCCACGACTTGTTCTCGCACTCATCATTCCAAAGTAGAATTCATCTGGATTGCGCTCTGCTGCTTTCTCGCGGAGGACCTTGAGCCGAGCTTGTTTAGCATTGTAGTCTCGTGCACGGAGAGAGTAGTCCTGCTTTTTGTTAGTTTATTATTTATGTTGGATAGATTAAAGCGTACCTTGTGCTTCTCTAGCAGACCCCATTTTTGCCGCTCTAATGGCTGGGCACGCTCACGATGGTTGCGCCGCTGGACGGCGTTGCGCATGGACGACATGATTAAAGTCTGAAGGAATTAAACAATGTGAAGCTTTGGCAATCCTCGACCCGACAATGTCAGCGTGAGAGGATTTAGGAGGGAAAGTGAATTATAGCTGTGTGTGGCTTCCGCATCTAATTCGAAAAAGGCGATTCACGTGATCTC